>CAJQUW010013002.1:0-196055 GCA_907163375.1 Prostheceraeus crozeri
ACTACTACACCACTCCGCACATCGACACCAGAACGCGCACTCACGCGATTCCCATTTCCCGAGCACACTGCAACGTCGACTTTCTATGTGAATCATACACGTCCGCGATAATCAGCCTGCACAGGCCCCAGACGCTGCGCGCCCAGCTAAGTCGATATAACTCCTCTGTCAGACTTGACCGATACCGATAGGTCCCGACACTGATTCGGACTAAGCAGTCTCGCGCAGTGGCAGAGTCCAACGAATCGTCTCACCGACCCATCGACGCATTCTGCTCCTCGTACGCCTTTTAGTAAGGTTTAGGACTGCCCTCGAATAGAGCGGGACAGAGGGTCACGGTCGGAGCGAGACGAAGCATTATATAGAGGCACTGCGACTGATCAAGATTTCATACCCATACGTCCAGTTTCTTCCTGAGTTTCCGGTCCTTTTATACACCCGTAGAGCGGCGTATCTCTATTTCGAGCACGGTCAAAGGGGCCAGGGAAAACATCAAGCTACTCTCTGAACGATACGCGCCGTTAGGCCCACATGCTGGACTACTCTGGCGGGCCCACGTGCGTTGCAACGGGCGAACGCTCGGTCTGGGTAGTCTGCTTCGTTGTTACCAAAAATTAGCCAGCGCCTGAGCTAGCAGCCATCCGCGATTGTTTCTGACGCTCAGTGTCGTATCTCAGTTGGACGGTACCCTCATTCTCCGCCCGAGATCGTCGGTAGCGCTCAGAATAAGCACGGAACTAGATCCATATGTCGTTAAGCATACACCTTCGCGATTTGGGCTGCTAATTTATCACGTCCTACTATAAGAAACGACTTCGTAGCCCTCCTCTGCCCCACTTACAACACGGCGCGCGTACGTACTAGCTAGCCACGGCCCCTCCTCCATGATCGGACACTCTCCGATCTCCCTCAAGCCATTCGGAGCAACTTCATACTTCTCACGCAGTCTGCGCGGCTTAGCCAGGGCCGTTCTCGCAGGGTTGCTTTCAGACGCGCTACGCAGCCCTCTGCAACTCCAGACGCCGATGCCCACAGCTCCTGTCTGTACGCAAGTCCACACTTTATGCCGTACCGGGTTAACCCTTCGCCCGCAATAGCTCTGTCTGCCAATGGAGCTGAGTACTGTCGTATCTCTCACGAGCCCGCGCACACGTCGCGTATTCGGTTCAAAAGTGTCCGGGCCAGTCACGTGCCAATTCGACTATGCTAGCGACCCAGTCACTCGGAGTATCTCTCCGCGCACTACTTCCATTTCACCAGTTTCGCTGACCCAGTGGGGCCCTTCGCTCTCGAGCCCTTAACCTCCTTTGCGACTCGTGTTATAACACGGCTACATTTCTCTTCTTGACCCGCGATGCCCCTTCTTCGATAACGAACAGCGCATTGTTAGCCTTCGTGTCAAACCTCACGCCGACCACGCCACTGCTCATTTAGTCAGTCCTTTCATTGTACTCATGCTCCTCAGGCACATTTCTGCCCGCCCGGTCTTCCCCAACCCCTTCGACTCCATTCTCCAATCTAACGCGTACTCAGTTCTCAACAATTTATACGTTTCCCTGAACCTCTCAATACAAAGACGTCCACATATCACCGCAGATACGGAACCTGCAGCCGCACGAATCTTCGGATCCTGTCCCGCCTCTTGCTCGATCGTACCACACTTCTACTCTCAGCCCTCCATCTAGCTCGGGAAGACGAGATAGCTTGGGGTTTGTAGACTTACTTTCGACATCGTAGACTCAGCTCCACAGTACCGGCCGTACTTCAGACCCACGCAAGAGATCCCGCCTGGGCCCTGAATTTTGGATGACGAGATCTAGTTATAAGTTGCAGGGCGGAGAGGGAGACATAGAAGAATAAAGCCATGCGCATCATTATTGAATTGTAATATAAAGTATAAATGATGGGACGGTTTAGTAGGTGTAGATCGAATGAGTGGTCATGAAACGTGCAAGATTGATAGATTATTTAAGTAAGAAGCAGGCATGCAGATGAGATAGACAGTAATATGAAGGTGGGAGAATAGGAACTTTTCCATCTCGGCAAAGCGTTGTCGCTGGTATTCATGGAGATAAAACTATCCGGTTGCAGTCATATAGTAGAAAGAGGTAAAGCTACTTCATGGGTCGGATTCCGGGGTAGATTGTAGAGGATAGGGTGGTAAGTAACCGTTAGGCTTTCTGCAGTGGTCGAACTGCGACCCTGTCTGCGTCCTAACTTGCAGCCGAGCCCATTCCCGCTCCGTAGTTCCTCGCCGCACTGCGGGTTTGCGGGGTCTCCGAGATACCCGCAGAGTATAGATTCCCCAGTAGCCTCCAGAACTCAGATTAACCTATGGATTCTATCCGGTCGTTTTGCGCGCAAATGTCTTGTCTGCCACTATCGACGCTTCCATCTCGTCAATCGAGGCTCTTGCGGGGATCCCGCATTTTTTAGAAGATCAATCGGTAACCTTTCCTCAGTATTAGTATACAAGTAACATTGAAGCAACATAGGGAGTATCGACTCGTTGTCCCGGGGAAGAAAAAGGATCGATGATTCCGTTACAATGAAAGATGAAATACTCGTCTCCGTAATCTGTTTAGAACGGAAGGAGCGGTTCGATGCTACCATCTTGCATTAGTAAAGTCTATCCACGACGTCAGATGTGGCTATAATCCAATTCGCGTTCTACTCATATGACCTAGAGCTGGCTCAGCCGCACAGCATGAGGGTGCGTCATAACCGCAAGCAACCGCCGACGATCGCGGCACATACGGTACGTCAGCACGGTCCACTGTGTGATCAGCGGGCAGGAGCGGACCATAGCATCCCGTGATTGTCACCTTCTACTGAAGGAACGCAGGTCAGTCTATCGACAGAAGTACTAGGCGATCGCAGTCGCCGAAGGCGTCCGCAGGTGTTTTAATTCCCAGATAGACACAAATGCCCTCATCATGTTCTGCTAGCGGTTCGGGTCTAACCGCCATCATCGTCTCTAGCACGCCCTCGCGCGTCTACGTCCTCCACATCTCCCAACGCCACTCACACGCATTACAGTCCACGCACGCACTCGCACGCTTCCCTAACTGCCTGTCCCCCGCTACCGGCTCTTATCAGCGGGACGGGCGGCCCCATACGCCGCCTCGATCGCATCACACCGCTCCGAGACCCTCACAACCGGTAAAGCACACGCGACCACTCTAGCGCACTACGTACTGCTCTCGGCCGCACCAAATATCCAACCCCACTTCGCTGTCACGCGCGCCAAGTAACGCAACTCACCCTCTCACGGACTTATCTCACACTCATAAACTCGCCACGCTACGCTCCTCAAGCTTCGGTGAGCACCTATTCCGAGTAACATTTCAAATCCCCGAACACTCGCGCACACTTCTGACCCGCTGTCTCCGGGCCCCCCTTACGTCTACGCTTGAGGTAACGCACAATCTGCATCAACATACTATCTAAGGACAGCCTGCTCTAAACCGCAGAACGACACCCTACCTGTTTTATACTTCCCAATCGCACCGCCTCGGAAACCCAGCACAACGTCGACTTCGACGTACCTCGCACCACTGACCGAACGCTACTACCGTCTAACCCGCATGCCGACCGGAACGCCCGCCACGGCCCCCGACCTACCTGCACCTCCTAAGACCTCGCACTACTGACAGTCGGCTATCACTATTAAGCGTCCGCTGCACTCACTCTGCAGCTCGCACACGCTCTTTAAGCCGAAGCCTGCTCGGCGAAAACAAACCTTACAAGACTAGGCACGGATACCTATTCGGCCAGCCGCCCCTCGCGTCGACACCACTCATATCTCTGTCTCTCACTTCATTCGAAATCGGGGCGCTCCGAATACGCCTTCCCTCGAACTTGCACGTGGTACGGAAGTGCATTTGCTGACTGCAATTCACCACGCTCAACGCGGACCTTGATCTCTCGTCTCACTGGCGCTCTCGGGTTCCTAGGATCCAGGGAGTCACTCGCAGTCATCCATCGCCCGCGCCTACCCTCACTCGGATACGGTAAACTAGACCACATCGCACGCTAAGCCATCTTTCCGACCTTCAGCTCAAATCTTCTGCGTGTAGACGCCTCGCAGCCGCATAATCCGCCAAGCAACGGAACACTCCTGCCGCCACATAAGATCGTCTAGATAGTCGCGACCTGTATACTAACTGCGTCGACACCTGCACACGAACGCGGCCCTTTTCACACCACCTCAATCGACTACGCGGGCCCCCGCTCCGCCCCTATTGATCCATCAATATCTCTCTTGCCCTGCCTCTCGCACCCGAAACGCACATCTACTGACTCCCGGCCGCTGTCAGTCAGCGCAGTATCCCCTACCCTACAACCCGCGCTAGCACTGCTCCTACAGCTACCATCCGCACTCTGCATGACTCAACTGTTACCCCACAATGCTAGACGACTGGGGTCACCCGCGCACTATCACATCCAACCGGTCTCCCAGAACACCCCGACGTATGTCACAGCAAGCGCAAATCACATCAACGCACCTTCAACCACTCATCCACCACGACAACATACTTCGACTTCCGGCACTCCCGGCTCCGCACCTTGCCACGTACTTCCTGAAAAAGCCTTCCCCTTCTGCAAGATCCGCCCACGCCCTCGTTCATACCTACTCACCACCCTCACAGCATTTGCCCATCGGTTGTACCCGCACCCCCTAAACAAGCTGACAGACTAGTCCCCTTACCGGCACGTCGCCTCATGGCCGCTACCTGCACTCTCCCAACCCTCCGCCTCTACGTCACCCACCTTTCCTTACCACTCCTGACGTCGCTACCACGGGAATATTGCCACGCGCGCCCCGCCCCCACCTGCACACACTGTCAACAGCCCAAAAAACCTCGTCATTCCTATCTCGGTACGCAAGTACCACTGCAATGTTTACGCCTTGCTGACAAGTTTGCACGCCACGGCATAACTCTCCTGCGGTCTGCAATATTAAACTCCGTCAGCACCGGCCACTCGAAACCTACTCCTCCAGCAGCCTCCTTACACAAACTCCTTATCCCTTTTCCACCCGACACACCCTCCCGGCCTCTTACGATCTTGATAATTCTATTATTTGCTGCCCGCGACTACACTAGGGCCTTTACACACCGCACTAACGCACGACGCCGCACCGGGTTCAGCCACGCCACTACCCGCATTTGCTTCCCTGCCAGGACTACTCAGCGCCGACTTACGCTCCCTCTTACCCCAAACACCGTCGAACACCCCCCACCCCCTGCCCCCTGTTCTGCCGGGCACCAACAGCACCTATCTGCTCCTACACCGACAAACCACTCACCTTAGCTGACGGACCCTCCTGCATACTCCCCCGCTAACGACTAACCGCTCTCTCTACTCTAACGCCCTAGTCGCCACCACAGCACACCCTCCCACAAACCGCGGACTCTCGTCTCTCAAAACCCCCTCCTTTCCGCACGCGCTTCTTCACGTGTCCCTCCGGCCTCGCTGCCACGTATCTTCGCACACACACTCCTCTTGCACGCTTTAACGCATAGACGACACCTCAACCCTACCCTGTGCTACGCTCTCGAGTATCACGTAGGCTTGGCTCCACTTCCCGGCCGCCATTACTTCACGTCCGATAAACTTCGACACTTTATCCTGCTCCACAGCGATTGTATCCGCAACATGCAAGACTATAGTTCGTTCGTCGACCACGCCCACGCCTTGCGCCGCACTTTTAAGTGCTCGCTGCAGGCGCCGCTAGGCGGCCCGAACACGCAAGCAGGATAAGCTCGAGTTCTTATCCTACTACCCATGCTCAACCCCCTTCGTCGCACACGTCGACGCACCTAGCACCCCTTTTCCGAGTACTATGGCGTGCTCTTGCTCCCCACGCACTCGTCGGCCTTAGCGCTATCAGGGCCAAACGGCCCCTTAACCCCTAAAGCTAAACTTGTGCACTGATCCTCAAGTACGTGTCATCAGTATCACGGGCCACTTAGTCATCTAAACTGCTACCCAACCCCACGAGTCATTCGCCTGACACGGCTATCGCACTATTCAGCACCGACTTAATACCGTTTACCTCGTCGCTCTTACCCACTCGACTTCCATGCGACCCCCCCTCAAACTGCCTGGCGCCCCCCCCCCCCCCAACGGCAAAGGCGCGTTCCGTCTTAAGCGGACCCTTGATCTCCCCATCCTTCGGAAACGCGCACCCCTAAGCGCTACTGTAGATACCTTGTATTCTTACTTTCCTGCCACTTCCTGATCTGCTTTCTTAAACCGTTTCGACGCCTGAGCACAATCAACCTTTTCTTACGCAAACCCTGAGGCAGGACCTACAGCTTTTGCGCACTCGTCCCCGCGGCCGCGAACACTAGGCCCTCACGATCCAGTGCCACCGCGAAACTTAGCTTTATCCTTCCGTGACGCCCCTACTACGCCATAGATCCGTCTCTCGCGTGGTGACACGCCGGCGATTAAACGACGCGCACGGCTCGTTACTGTAATCGCCCACCCCCCAACCCCACAAGCTTCCGACCTAACTTACCGCCCCAACTCATGCAAATGACTCTATTAACCCCACACTCTCCGCTAACCTGTCCTGACACAAGCATTCCTATCCTGCTCCTGTCCCAACATGTCGTCCCATGACTGCAACCCCAGCGCAAATAGCGAAACGCTACACACCATTCTACGCGCCTCTTAGCCAACTGGGCCCTGCGAAATTACTCTGCCTCTAGCGGTCTTCGCCGTTGTCATGACGTTCCACGCTGCCTCGACTATCGCTGGTACGCACTCTGGTTACCCACCACAGTATCTACAATCGCCTCTACATCCACGCACACTTTACGGAGGTGCGCAACTGCCTGCGCAGAACCCCGCAGACTGCATCGCACCCTCACGCAACCTGCAAGCATCACTTGCACCCTCGGCGCCGCACTCCAGACAAGTTCTATTTTCGCTGAAACCAAACATGTAGACACCAATACTATCCCTGCCCGGCATCTTAGCTGTGCTTATGCCTGCCGCGCTAGTATGCTCCTACTTTAGCGAGTACCGCTGGATTGACCGAGCAACCTGCCAGGCGCTTCGCGCTTCGCGCTCACTTCGGCTACTCCTCGCATTCAGAAGCTGTCATGCATGCAACCCAAAATTTTCCGATGGGTCGAGACGTATGGCTCCAATTGCCTAACTCTACGTGCGCTCACTCATCCGCCTTTTGATCGTCGACCGTTCTACATTGCCAGGAGTGGGTTACACGTTAGGCAACCGCAACTCACAATCCCCCCCCACCCCCCCCCCACCCCACACCACCCCAACCCAACACACCCTGTTACCTTTATTACTGTAGACACTCGCCGCTCGCCCACTCTCTATTTCCCCCCCACCACCGCTGTTCGCGCACGACACCTCGAATCACTGTGCCCTTTTCCGAACCTTGACTGCCAAACAACTTCTTCAAAGGAACCTGCACACGGTTTCCCTTGGCAGGCGTCACCCCACCTTACCCCCTACAGCACTCTGCCCTGGGCCGCACGAACTCGCACTCGACGATCATTCTCCTCCTACCGCGAAGATTCTACGCCTTCGCTCTCGACCAAGCCGCCTTTCTACCACTCGCCCCGAACGCAGCAACACGCTCCGTACCACCCGCTACTTTTCTCCAACATTCTCGCACCTGTCTTTACCAACCACCACGCTCATTATCCTAACACTACCCTAATCCCTCCTACCCTGTTACTTACACCTGCACCACACTGACCTGACCGGCACTTGTACCTAAAACCCACCGTGCACTGTCCATGCACTGGCCCCTGACATTTCCGCGGAGACATACGCGAAAATCATGTGCGCTAGAACGACGCTCCGTTTACTCACTACTGTCTCACACGCTTAAACATGGAAAACTACATTTATAGATCTGTAGTAGATATTACCGCACGCGCCGCAAATCTCCACCCTCGCTATCTAATGACTGCGGATCCATCTACATGCGTCACCCTACGCAAACGCCGACAACCACCCTTTCGGTCCTCAAAACTGACCGCAACTGCGTACATAACACCATCTGCATCCCGCGCACCTCTCTCTGCTACCAATACTGCTTTCTGCCACCCCACGCCATACTCCCGCAGCCATATTCTACGGCAACTGACCCACAAACTCACCAACCTCAGTCCGGCTAACATCGCAACACGCCACACCCCGCACTGACCTTACACTGCGGCTTTAAAACTGGTCGACCCTCTCCATCAACCAGAACCATAGACGCTCACGGTACGCCGTCGATCAAACGGTGCCCCATCACTACTCCTGCACTACTCGAAGCTACTCGTCGTCTGTTTTTCTATCTTTCCAACCGCTCGCAACACGCAAGAAAATACTATACTGCCTACTTTCTATCCTTGATCGTCGCCTTCTGGCAAAACGCGCACTTACACCGGAACCTCTTCAACGCACTGTACATCGAATCCCTATCGCCGCTACTGTCATTATTTTCGCCTACCTGTTGTCGCACAGTTCTTGAAGAAATGGATCTGCACCGCGAGATTCTGATTCGATGGGTCCTGGATTGCTTTCTAAAAAAGCTTAAGGGGAAAAGCCCAACAAAGCAATAGGCGAGATCGTGTTTGGATATTGCACTGTCTGAAAAGTTTCTGATCAACCTTCCTGCTTACTCTTTGGGAAAAGTCTTAGTGGAAAAAATGGAGACGGCCTCGTTAGAGTTTGCTGACTGCTTGCAGCTTCAAACAGTGCGCTGGGGCTTGTGAAGAGCAGCTTTAGAGGCTCTAGATGAACCAGAAACTCGCGATCGGTCATGACTAAATGAAGCGAAAAAAGGCATGGTTCCTCTCCTTGCTGAGTCTAACGAAAATAATGACGACGACAAATATGCTCACGAATCCCTGATGACTACAACGAATGACTCAGCTTAATTTTGTAATGAGGTGCTTGGACTGTGGTTTGCAGTGCTAATTTGCATACCGGCCATGCAAGAGTGAACAATTGTAGGCCAAATTAAAGGAAATTTAGATGTGTTATATACATGCCCACATGTTTTGTAGGCCTAGATCAAAGCTCGGATACAGGAAATGATAAGTTCGTATGGCTAGGAACTGATTCTAATGAAATTTAGTTAGGCCTCTATCAAAGATACCAAACTCATCAAATACACCGATTAGATTTAAACACATACAGTGTAAACTAGTATGATAAGCAAAGTCGAAAGGATTCCTAGCGTGTCGCGCACTCTGCCCTGCGTTCCGTTTTTTTGTACTTCCAGTAGAAAACAACTTGGAGAGATAAGGACTTCGTTTCACAACGTGGACGAAATTGTGCTCCGGCCAAATGTGCGAATGTCCTGCTCTAGCAAAATTTTGGTCAAGCGGCTTTTACACCAGCTGACCCGTGATAACCAAACCATGAATTTCAGCTTCAAGTGATTTCAAATCACTTTATAAACTAGGCATCATGATGTCTTCATTCGTAGCATTCTCTTGCCACGCCTTTCTTGGTTCATCCATTTCCATTTTAGAAAAGTGATTTCTTCAGACGAACACACTAAGTTCCCTGGTGAAAATTTTTTTCACTACAAAATAAAAGATGTGTTGCCATGAAAGTACTGGCATACTTCTCTAATCAGTGACAGCAGAGAACTTCTTTTTCAAATTTTCATCATGCAAAATGCAATTTTTAAGAACAATAAATTATCCAACGTTCAGGACTAGTAACAATTGCTTGACTTCCATCTCAAAATGTGAAATGAAGAAGCTGATAATTGTGATAATGATAAAAATATCCTCGATCAGTGGGCGTCGCACGTGTTATTCATATGATATGTCTATAAATAAAAATCAGAAATCTTGAACATGAGAAACTATGTTCTACTAAAATGTTATGATATCAGTAGTAAGAGATTATATTAAATTTGTTGCACCATTATGTTGAAATGTGGAATATGCATGTCATTTTTGTCTCACTTGCAGAAACGCAGAAAAGTTGTGCTTAATGTCCCGTGACTGGACGGACATATTTGTGCAATGTAGTCAAAATGTCATTAAGCGATTCATGAATACACATTTTCAATATTTTTAGTGGCATTTGCAATTTCTTGATGATTGCTGAAATTCTGCCGACAGAACATTAAACCGATTTAATCATTCTACTGGCAGAACGATCAGGTGACTTTTTGAAAGACTGCATAACACTGAAACGGACTGAATATTTTGCCAGTTTCGATGATAATCCGTCGATTATGAAGAAAGATTATGTACATGTCATAGGCCCCAATTATTTAATTCAAACATTGATTAGCTATTATCTATTATTTATTGAGAAAACAGGCCGGATGTACATAAACACATTCATGATGCAATCGCTTACTATAACAAATAGTTGAAGAATATGTTCTGCAATCTCACCTGCAATAAACAATCACAATTAAGGATTTCTGGAACGACTAAGGAATCGATTGGTCTTCTCCGGCATAGTGCTTCATTTTAATTATAAAAGTCCGCACATTGGAACCATAGACATCGAACATCATTAACCTAGTTGTTGTTGTTCGATGTCTATGATTGGAACTATAGTCCTTCATTTGCCTTACTGTAGTGGTACATCAATGGTTCATGACGTAGCAGTTGATGATCATATGTCACTAATATTTCCATCGCAGACCACACATGTGTGACAGATATCTTTCAGACCATTTGAATTCATCTCTGGACCATGGACTTCTGTATAGATGTCCATGTACTGCGACCAGATGGCTATAAATAATGGGTAGCGAAGTAATTAGCATCGATGCATGACAACATATATATGCAATAGATCAGATATTAATGACTATCTCGGCATCAGATGATCAGTCCACTGCTACCTAACAGTTGCTTTTGAAATAGTCTCGGAAATGAAATAGCGAATCAAGTTAGCAGATGTAGGCTAGGTATTGCGTTATTCATGGAAACGGTGCTCATGAGATGTCATCATTTATTTTGATCCTCTTTATTTTAATATGGACGATTTCTGTGTTTTTTTTATACCTGTTGGTATTTGTTATTTCAATAGTTTCATTTAAACACATGGCAATCGATTTGATTACTTTAATGGTTTGTAGTGTACTTAGAGATTCATATACACTTCCACTTTAAAATAACTTGTCAAAAATGAGCCTATTGATTGTCGAAGTTGTTCGGATTTCTTGCATTGAACAATGAAGGCAGTAAAATCTATCCAATGCTGGTGCACTTTCCGTCATTGGCTTGATGTTTGATTTCTCTCTTGGTGTCATTATCTCTCATTGGCGACAGATATTCGATGCTAAACCCGTTACATTAATAAATTCAGAAGTGAGTGAATGTGCAGCAGGGATGGCAGCAGCTGCCTTCCCAAATGACCACTCCGGGTCAAGAATGCAAGCTGACCTGCATAGATTGTCACTGGAGCACTGATGGAATCCTGGATTCATAGTATACATAGTATCTAATACATAGCATCATTTTTTTTATTCCTAAAGAATATATTTTTTTCGAAAATAATTTTATCTAGAAGTATTACTTTTTCCTCAGTGCTGAAATGTTAGAGTTCAGATACATTTGAAGTTGTAAGCATATTAACAAAACTTATGCTCTCGAAAATCTGTTTACAACTGCGTGCCTACTATATGTTGTTTTCATAGTTAATTTACATATCCTCGATCAAACATCCAAACCTACATCAGTAGATGTGTCGCATTGAGGATTTTTGATGTTATTGATCTTCTTCTTCAACCGTTTTCAGTCCACTGCTGGATGAAGGCCTCTACATGATGTCGCCAAGCTCGTCGGACTTGTGCTTCTCGTATCTATGTTTTTCCTGCCACTTTAGTAAGACTGTCTTCCCAACGCGTTCTCTGTTGTCCTCTGCTTCTTTTGCCGTCCCTCGGATACAATTCCGCTACCGATTTTGTCCAACGCCCATCTTGTCTTCTTGCCACATGTCCAGCCCAGCTCCATTTCAATTTTGCTGCAGTCTCCAGGACGTCAGTTGCTCCTGTCTGTTGTCTAATCCATGTGTTCTTCTTTTTATCTCGTCTAGTAATCTTCAACAGTGTTCTTCCCATTGTTCTATGGGTAACTTGAAGTTTACTTCTATGTTCCTTCGGTGTCCTCCACACTTCGCATCCGTATGTCAACACTGGGAGAATGCACTGATTGTATGTTTGTCTGACTGAATGTTATAGATTCTATGCACTAATTCTCGAAAAAGCTCACTGACGTAATTTAATGAACACCATAAGCATGACTCCATTATTGTCCTGATTCTATAAAAGACAGCAATTGATGGTGACTAGTCTCAACAAATCTATCAGATAATTGCACCAGCAGTATTTGTAGTTGCTATGTTCTAAACAAATAACTGAAGGAAGAGATATGTCCCGAGTAACGATGTTCAGACACGGCAGCGTGAATTGCTTCTTAAAATTGTCTATTGATAAATCATTTGTCTTCCTAAAGAAGTCATGTAAGTAAATACAACTTCAGCATTTTTGCAGCTAAGCGTCAAAAACTGTTCATTTGCTCGAATATACAGCCGGTTCCGAAGCTAAAAAATTGAGATGGTTTCAATTTCGACGCCATCGAATGCCAAATTTGAACTTGCTCACTTCAGATGAGCACTCACTAGACGAAATGACTTGCTAAGTCTTATTAAGTCTGATCAGATTCTTGCAAAGTCTGATCAGAACTTACTTTATTTAAGATCTTACATTTCCTGACCAGAAAGTATCAGACTTACTAAGCAAAATAAATCTTTTGCAAAATAAGATCTTTTCAGATCTTACCAGTTGATAATTGAAATTAAAAGAAGTCAATCAAAATTTAAAACTTGAAGTCCGAATATAGTGCGAAGATCAGACGACATCAATGGTTTTGGTTGTTAATGACCTTGATGGAACATCAATGCACTGGATACATGTAGACAAACGCAAAATATGACTCCTTGAAAGATTTCTAGAAAATCACAAGATCTTATAAGATTTGCTAATAAGACTTATACCGCGACTGTTTCTGGTCAGAACTTGTAAGATTAGGTAAGTCATTTCGTCTAGTGCTCCTATCAAATCACTTCCCTACATTGACAGAAAGTGAATTATGCCACAGCGAACTTTTAGCGGACCGATAGTGCGGCATCATGGTCAGATACGATTTGGTAAATTCATGATGAACATTAGAGTGAGAAGAACTGCTGTCTGCTTCAAGTTATGTCTTCTAAATGAAATGGAAGTGAAAAGCAACCATTTGTCATTATCAATCTATTCAATTTACAATCACTTGAAATCATGAGATGACAAAGATTGCTGCATACAATTACAACGCACATGTGTTGTTATACGCATAAGGACGATCAGTTCTATACAAAGTACATTAGAAAAAGGAATACATTGCACCAGTTCGGCAGATAATGGAGTTTTGTAGTCAGGACTGAGATATTAGCTGAATTTTCAGGCAAATGTTACGCATCACTTGCCAATACATGTACAGCAGACAGTGAACACTGTTTGAGAAGGTTTGTAGACAGACATTACTCAGCAGTCATCATAGTAAATTCATCTGCAGTGGATTTCTAAAGACATCTATCCATTTTGTTGATAATACCTATGTGCACAGCTGCCGATGATTATCCAAAAACATTCTCAAACAAGGATTTAAAGCAGTTTAAGCCATTAGTCATTCAGCAATTGATTCCATATAATGTAAGAACTTTAAAAAAGAAACTTTATTAAGCCGTCAAATCACAAATACTAGTCATGTTTATAGTGAAATAAAAACAATTAACACATATATTGATATGATCTTACTGCAACACAGATCCTGAATTAAGAATCATAGAGTATAATAATGTCTGCAGGTAATGAGAAAGAAAAATCGTGTAAATATTAAAGATTTTAACAATTTTCAAACAACATCATCAACATAGAATGATTTTCATTCCATTTGAAGCTATCACATTTTCAACCTCAAAACCACGCAAATTGCAGGACTTGCATTGTTTTGATTTGCTCCGATATGCTATTACATGTCTCGAGGTTGTTTGGTTTATGACATGTAGCATGTAATTGTCAAGTTTGGTCATTATAAACCAAGAAGAAAGCCATAGATAAAGAAGGAAAATTGACTAACGAAGAAAGACTACTTAAGATAATCAGAAAGTATTTGGGAAAGTCTCAAAGAGGAAGCTGGAAGAGTTGAGTAAAAAGTAAGTGGAAGTCGAGAGGATTGCAAAGACGGAGGTTAAACAAGAAGCAGAAAGGAAAATACAAGACAATTTAGAGAAGTTAATCGAACAATGATAGAAAACTGGCTAATTGGTCGATTCAATCGACTCTGGACTGTCACTTGTTTGGCGCAGATGATGCCCCAGAACGATGAAAATGAATGTTCTGCCATTTGCCGTCTTTCTTTTGCCAGACTCTTGTTTCTTCAGATTGTTGGGTGCATGGAAGGGAAGATCTGAAATAGAAGCAAAAACTATGAGCATCCCAAGTGAGGGAAATGCGATCCATTTTTAGATGATGAAGCAAAATCAAATGAAGAGTATAATGAATTTTAATTGAATAATAATGCGACTATTTTAGCATGTTTCAAAATATTATGTCAAAAAGAGTGTCAATGAAATGAAATAGACGACATGCCAATGTTGTCAAAACTGTGTACACTTTCATTCATACATTTTGCCGAAATTAATATCCTTATCTCTACGCTCTGAGTTGGGAATGGCCAAGGGTAGTGTCTCAAATCCTGTTATAATTATCTAAGGTTCTAACGTTTGATGACTGTATCCTTGTTTGTTGCGCAATAGATGACACTACATTTAGTCATTCTTTTTCTTATTTTCTTGATCTCAAGGATGAGGCGTTTATCAGGGTGTGGCGTGCATTAAGAAGTTGTTCTCAGTTGTGGAGTGAGAAAATAAGAGTGCGTTAGTAACGAACATAAGGATATGTGATGTTTTATACCGCGCATATTCGGAATTCCCTATCAGTCATGTTATAACTGACAATTAGTTTGGTCCCTTGAGTGTATGTTATAGCGTGATTACACTGCACATGCAAAATCAAATCAATGACAGAGAGCTGCCAGTGTAGTTGCACGAATTATTATGATTGCGACACTTTTGTCTATCATTACAAGGTCGATGTCCGAATTGAAGGTTCTCAAATTCTAAGTTATTCAAGGCTTTTAAGGTCGCGCACACCATGAAAGCAAACCATTATTTGTGTATAAGCAGAACATGAGACTTAGTGGCTTAAGAATTATGGGTTTCATTTTGGCGTAATTCGGAATTCGTCTTGCGAAAGTAAGGTGAAATAGGTAGGCTACGTGCACGAGTATTAGGAAGCGATTATCTTGTTTAAGTCTCTTATATTTGAATAAGAATATATTCGCAATGAGCACGATTTTTAAACTTGAGTCTAGGATTATACAAACCAAATCAACACTCTCAGCGAGTTCGAGTTAACCGAGTTCATTCAATCGTCATCAAAATCATTTCAACTGAAATTCAATACACAGGTTCACATTCATCGCAAATGAGAGATATCCGATAAAAAAAACAAGATGATAACACATGAAAAAATCTTACTTGTCTAGAAACTGCGTTAGTCTCGTGTAAGCAACACACGCCGCATCGTCATTGAGTAGATGAACAGTTGGGTTCAGTATGCTCGTGTGAACTGCTTTGTTACCTTTGTTGAGAACTGAAATATAAGTACAAGAGAGGGAGAAAATGAGACAGTAATAAAAATACAATATTTCATTCCACATTCATCTCAAACATTTTGTTGCAATGATCGGACATCCATGCAGTGTAGGTGACAGCTTTTTCTGCTTGTGGACTTTCCGAGTTTTAAGAAATTGAAATTCATATCATGACAAGTGCACATCCTGCCAAAAAGCCGTTACAATCCTTTGTTACTTGATGCTTTGCTGTCAATCAATGACTGATCAGGTCAACATCGGAAATAGAGAATAATTTGGATTGCCGCAGGCAATATACCGGTAAACGTGTGATTCGAAGGAGCCTAGTCAGTTTCTTAAATCCTTGGACAACCCTGAAGTTACGCTTATCACTTGTACAATTTCAACAAATTTGATCGATAACTGATGAAATTAAATCCCTTGGCCAGACGAGACATTAGGTTTAGGAAACAGTGTGGTTGCTAAATCAAATGAAATAATTAGTGATTATAAGTTTGGCTTGCTACTTCTAGTGCTAGTTCAGAGATCAAGACTGCAGCATGAAGAAAATGGTATTAATTATCTGCAGGTGCTCCTCCCTGCACATCGGAGATTCAGAATCTTCTGACTTCAACCGAGGGAAATGATGACTCGGCCAATGGCTGAGCATATCGGTGGCTGCTTGACCGCCACTATAAATTTAAAACATATTGAAAAGGCATCTGAAAACACATTTGATCTTTCGCTACGAAAATCATTGACCACAAATACACTTTCGTCAAGTCAAGTTTTGAAATCGATCTACATGTATTAGACCCAGCAGAAATAGCAGGGGCATCAAGCATGAAACAGCACACCAATAGTGGTTCAATTCATACGTCAAGTGATATTCTGCAGCTGCAGAAAGTCTGATGTATTATGGGAAAACACGAGTATTAACAAAGTTTACAGAAAATACCATATTTCCTCTAATAAACGTTACAATCGCCTTACAATGAATGCGGCGGTTATTAAGATGTACGAATCTCTACATACCAAATTTTTCGTAGTCTATTAACAATTGTTAGGCAAATGCTTTTTGCGGAAAAGCATAAATAAGATCTGAAAAACATTTTACCACTCCTCTTACTGCACTACCGAATAATTCGTTGCGGACAAGTCGTGGTGGTTTCGACGATGACAATACAGTGTGGGACTAATTTCTTGGAATTACCAGCAGAGTAGTTTAATTTGTTGTTTATTTCCTATAGTCATTTGAAGGAGGGGGAGCACACAAAACTTGAGCGAGATGAGCCATGGAGTCATGACATGACACAGTGCTCGACGGAACAGGAAGCTCTATAGGTTACGTAATCTTATTCTAATTCAGAATCCGATGTTGATGACGATATAAAATAAGATGAATTGATTAGTGTGTGACGCTTTTAGTATGTGACTTCTTTTATCACAATTTGACTGTTAAATTTACTAAATCGGCCTATTTTACTAATTTTTTGTAAATCGGCCTTCAAAACATTCCCATTGAAACTACAGTTCACCGTCAAAGTCTATCACTTGATTCAGCACGTTCTTGAAGAGGTACTTGTTTCAAGCTAGAATGTAATAGAAGTCCACTTTCTATATACACCTTCGTCGATCTAATATTGGAAATGAATGGCCCTTGAGGTGAGTACGACTGAATATCGTGAGATAGGCTGGAGCTATTGATTATTTCTAAAATATTAAACGACATAGATTGCTCGGCGCCTCGTCCGCTCTTTATTGGAGCGTATACGGAACTGAATGAAATCACAAGGTGGACAGTTGCAAAGACCGTCATGACAAATACTCAGGCTGACTGGCATTGCACGCAAGATACAGTTGACAATGGTAGCTAAGTCACAATATCACGGATCAAATAGTGAAGTCAAACATGGATAGTAATGGAAGCATGCGATCCGTAAATCAATGTCAAAGTTCAGTTAAGCAATTAAATCAGATTCAACACAATGACAATAATACTGTTAATAAAAGTGAAATAATACTGCAAACCCAAGTACAATGCAAAAATTGAATAAGATGCAGAAACTGAGTAAAATTTTAATACTAAAATATGCAAGGAAAAGGAAGTTAAAACGAAATGAAATACAATAGTAAAAGAAAATTAGTAAATGATGGAAATATCATTATGATTTCATTCAGTTCCGTGTACGCTCCAATTGAGAACGGAAGAAGCGCCGAGCAATCTATGTCGTTTTCACTACTACGCAAAATTTACAAATGGGCACCAATAAAGCGAATAATGAAAAAACAACTTAGCTACAGTTTTCTTTCTGTTCTTTCTGCAGTATAGAAATGGACTCAAGCTTACCATGATCGAAGTAGAATTTGTGAAATTCAACACCTTCGATTAAATTTCCAAATGCCTCCGGCTCAAAACATGTCATTTGCGGATCAATCATCTTCCTGCAAAAAATAATTCATTCGCTAGGAAAAAATGCTCGACAAAGCGCTTCATCAATTTAATGACTTATGACCTGAACTTTATTGATGTAAAAGTATTATCCGATCCCTCAGTCGGATTGTGAATGTAATGGCATGTCATGTCGGTCATTAACACATTAAATAACAGAATTAAGTCAGCATGTAAGTGTCAATCAAATTAAGACACGACACGGTCAAAAAAATTCGAAGGATCCAGGAAACGGAAGATGCCAAAGTTAGACAATTACCCTAGTGGAGAATCCTGTAAATAATTATGTAATTAAAAGTCGTGAACGAATGAGTATAAATTAATACTGACAACATAGAGTAACCTACTCTAGTATAGAGCAGGTACTGAAATACGTATAAAGGCAAGTCTACTCAACTGAAGACGGTAAGGGAAATAAATTTATACTTATAAACGATTTAATTTTTATCAAATAAGAACTGTAACAAGAGTTCGTCATGGACCTGACGAGAAGCTAACTAAAATTAACAAAAGGTGAAAATTAGAAACCTAAAAAACCAAAATTAAGTTTGCTATGTATGGAGTCATCAGGGAGGAACCATGTGGCTGCATGAAGCAAGGTTTCGGCCCCTAACCTCCAACCTATACCACATGGCGGGGCCAGGCCAACCATATCGAATGTACGATATGGAAGGTCTCTCCAAGCCTGAGGAAACATAGCAGAACCTAACCGAAAATAAATTTTTAATATATTAGGACAAAAGGACGCACTTGAAACTAGAAGAGGTTATCTTAGCCCAACATGCCAATGATGGATGGCATCTGGCGGGGAGAAAAACAACCAAACTTAAAAACGAGGAACCTATTCTTGGAGAAGGACTTAATGCAAGAATTAACCAGCAAATTATTCTTATAACCCCGTCCTTTAAAGATATCAAAAATGCCCTTAGCTCTTGATATGAAGGCGGAAGCATCAGATGAAATCCTAGCGAATCTGATGAGTTGGGCAGCAAAGATGTTTAAGCCAGTGCTCAAAGGCATGTTACTCTCGGGGAAAGTATACAGCACCACTGGGAAGCTGAACTCATCAACCTTATGGTAAACCTCTGTGATGTAATGGCCACCATCTTCGATCCTGATTTTTACATCCAAATAATTAACACATTTGTTGTTTCCCCGCTTCTGATAGCCAAGAGATCTACCGGGTAGATTTCAGGAAGGATCTTATCAAAATGTTTGAAGTTAAACACACAAATGTCATCGACATACCTAGTGGTACGAGAGAGAAGTTTGGCTAAGCCAAATCTCTTACTCGATAGGAGCCCCCTCACAAAATTAAACTCCCTGTAAGCCAAAAACAGGTCAGCTAAGAGCGAGCTGGAATTCCCACCCATAGGTATGCCTCGAATTTGCTTGAAGACAAGTCCCCCGAAAGTGACAAAAGTGTTATTCAGGATAAAACTTAATGCATTAAGGAATTGGGTTTTGGACCAGCAGTGATACCCTCTGTATTTTTATTCGAGAAGAAGGTTCTATAATAGCCAATACAAATAAAGCTCTTGGAACTGCTAAAAATTAACTCACATAAGTCTTTCAAGGACTCCATAACCTGGTCTAAATTAAGATTCGTATAGAGTGTGGAGAAATCATATACTTGTAAGGAGTGGCAATTCAAACCCGACATCCTGTCAAGGAATTCCCCAGAAGTATTAATGCTCCAGAAGGCGTTCACACCTGAATTATGCTTGATGGAAAGGCAATAACTACTAAACTTGTCCCGGACCAATTGCAAACCTTTGTTCACCAGTATGTTCAACTACGTCAATGGCTCACAGGTGACTTGGGCAGCTGTCTTGAAAATACCAGGTTTGAATCCACGTGCATTTTTGGATGGATTACTTCATGCAAATATAAACATGTGATTTTCCAGGAAATGAGATGCATTTAGGATAAGCTCACTTATTCACCCTTTCGCGACCAAAGTGAAATTCACTACATTATCGGAAGTCACCATGACAATTGACATGCTCTGCACGCACATTATCAATATGTTCCAATGATGTCTTTCCAATCGGGGTGACTTTGAACAATTCATGTTTGATGTGCTCTGCAAGCATTGGTCGGGAAAAGTTTAATTTGATCGAATTAGGTAAAAAAGATTATTTAACCAAATTACGCCGATTTTTACGGAGTATAAACATTGTGTAAGGACTATTTTTATGAAATGAACAGCTGTCATGATTTATGATGCTTTATGATATTTTGTCACTGCATTAATAGTTGCAGTTGGGCATTTCGCTCAAATATTGCACATGCGGATAGTAGTTGGTATATTTTCTTATATCCAAGCGTAGAACATATCCCATTGAATATCCATAATGAATATCATCATGAATCTTAGCACACAGTCAACAGCGATCTTTCGTCAAAGACATGTGAAGCTTTGGTACGAAATGGATCCCAGCGATTTCATTGATTCCAATTAGGAACCATTAATTAGTAGACATGTATCAAACGAAACCTTTTCAAGTCGAGATGTTTTAACTTATAATGCGCAACACAGAATGGAAATGATTTAATAAATGTTGGAAATAAGTCAATAGATTTATATGAACGGTCGCATACAGGTCATTCAATTTTTTACAAGGCAATTACATGTAATTTCAACCAGCATCCACTAGCTACATTTGGTCAATTTACTATTAAAAACTTTTTATCTGTTGATGCATTCTTCACCGGATGTTGGTTGGAATGAACTGTTTTGTGAAAAAAAACGAATGCATGTGACCATTGGCTCACCACCAACGCAAACTAAATCATGAATGACAGTCATTAACACAAAATAAAAGGAAGCACATGGATCACACTTTAGTTAGTAAACGATGAAAGAGGTGCGACCTGTTGATCCTCATTCGGTAAAATTTCTTTATTTTCAAAATTTATGA
This sequence comes from Prostheceraeus crozeri, assembly GCA_907163375.1. Taxonomy (NCBI): domain Eukaryota; kingdom Metazoa; phylum Platyhelminthes; order Polycladida; family Euryleptidae; genus Prostheceraeus; species Prostheceraeus crozeri. Next base: position 21,075 of record CAJQUW010013002.1, read on the forward strand.
ACGGGCATGACTGAATTTGGTCTACAACAGTATACTCAGGAGTTCGAAAATATGCATGCATTTGTACAACATGGAAATAAATTTCGAATAGCAGCTTAAACCTGCTGATACCTCACATATACGAAGACACTGAATTGAAAGAATCATGATTTATTCATTCTATAAAACCATTCTCCCGATGTTCACCGAATCTTTCAAAATATCAGCACTTCATCAGCATTACTCTAATGTAAACACCATTACAGGACATCATCGAACACTACTGTCTCACTCCGACAAACCTCTCACACTTGACTAGAGAAAAATGTGGGCTGTGTAATTGCTGCTATATTTATCCAACGGCACCTTTTAACTCGCATTCACGAACAGATCAATCACTGAGTAGTTTCATCTTACTTGACTTCTAATTGATAATTGTCATCAACATGCCAAAAAGACGAAATCATCATGTGAAAATTAATAGATATAGATTAGTTCGGAAGTGAAAAGAAACTCATCGGGTTGCTCGAAACTCCGCTAGTCCAATAACACTCGGTATGAGGGAGAAGATATAAAGGCTAGGATATCGTTAACCAGTAGGCTGATAAAATATACAAATGTAATATAAATCTGAAAATATAGAAATAATTCGCTGTGTCCATTAGGACAAGAAACGTGGTTAAAAAAAACCCATTAAACAGACTATCTATTAGGAAGCAAAACAGCAACAATGTTCGAAATACGTTGTTTGTTTTTCACTAGTATGAAATAATGATGGCCTAATGTCACTATTCCCTCATATTGGGGACTTGGACGATGCAGACACAGTCAGACTTTAATCTGGAGAGTTGTGATCTTTTAGTGCTGATGCCCTTCCTTCCGACTTGAGATGTCACTTTCGGGGCTCGACCTCTGGAGCGAAAGATCGCTAGACCAAACACTTAACCATTGTGCCACGGAGACCGAAGTTTCGGTTCACTGTGCCACGGAGACCACCGTTTTCCATTAGCAACAATTAAATTTCATAATTGGGTCATTTTTGAGGAAACATGCTGCACACCCATAGGTGGGTTTCACCTAGGGAATATTCTCATTTAGTTTTCAGAGATATTTTTTGAGTTAATTGCAAACAGAACCAGAAAATGATTGCTTTCATGAAACCCAACTCAACAGGAATCAATACTTGAACAGAAAAAATCACAATCGTAAAGATGCTTTCATATCGTAAACAGTAATATGAGAAGACATCAACAGATCCTGTAGAATAGAAATTAAATCATTCAATGTTCAATGTAAGATAAATTTCAAACAACGTGCTTGCACGAGCACTGTAGCAACAGATGCGAACCAACTTGTGTCGACGACCCAACGATTTAACATCAATTCCGTCTACTACCCCGAGAATAAGAGATTAGTATTGCATGCAAACTACACTTTTGATCTCAAAAGATATTCAGTTCGTTATTTCGACAATATATTCTCCAAATCAAAAAAATTTTAAATTTGGAGAATTATGATTAGGAGACTAAACTGTCGAGATAACGAACTGAATATCTTTTGAAATGAATCTTCAAGGCGAAGTATTAACATTAAATGATACATTTTTTATCATGATTCTTACACCTCATGTTATCCGTGGGCGGATACAGAAATACCCACCCACTTTCAGTATGATCGCATGATAAATGAGATAGTATTCTGAAGGTAAAGTACGACTTTGGTTCATGATCAAAACGACATTTTCACAAAATTGTACAAAAATTCGGTTTTAGTTAATCTTTGTCTATGATAGTCTATGATGTAAGAGTGGACAACTGAAATTTTCGTCGATGTCTGCATTTTGATATAATATTTACTTTTCTTGTTTATGAGTGTTTCAGCATTGACAGTGAGGATGTGATATTTTTCAGATAGACAAACTGCAGCATCGGCTTCCACATGAGTATGGGTTTGTTTCTTGGACTATGCTCCATTTTTTTCAGTGATCATCTGTATTGCGACAACGAAGTTTCATTTTTATATCGTATGTTGTTAAATGACATGCACGTTGTTAATAATGCATTTATTAATATATTTTTATTTTTTAAGCTGTATCACTCAAATTCGCAGGTCATAAACAATAAGAACAAATTGATCATATTATCAAGACATTTACGGCACAACTAAATGCATGAATAATCGTCGCAAAGTAAATTGATCACATGGTGAAGAGAGAGAGAGAAAACGAAAAACACTAAGAGTTAAAGAGAGTTTATGTGAAGGTGAAATTCATATTATCGCTAAATCTCGCAGGATGAAATTCCTTCGACTTACGAATATGCATCAAAATCTCCGCTTGTTATCGCAGCAATCAGCTGTTCCGTCAGTTTGATTATTTCTTGCTTTTTACCTAAAATAGAAAATTTGATATTCCAGTCATACTGAGAAATTCATGGTGAATTCAAAAATATCAAAATTTTCCAAATGTGGAATGCAAGCAATATTCCTGGACAGAATTCTGATTACATTGTCACATTGTGTGCAACTGTGTTGAGATTTTAGTAAATTTCAGCATTTTCATAACATCTATAGAGATTTGTTTAGTGGTACTCGAACATAACAACCTACGAGTGAGAAGAGCAAAATGCACAAAATCGTGATTTATAGGGATGCTGATGATGAACGAGAACATAGAGTAGTATATACCCCTTATATACTTGCTCTATGAACGAGAATATCCCCAATATGAACACTCAGTATCTGATCCCTCTTCAACAGCATCCGAACAACCATCAACAGTATCAAACGGTATATGATTACCAGGTAAAATCCGCGGAAATGTTTTTGCAGAAATACAAAGTGCAATTCACTACATTTCACAATTTCAGAGCGATGAAAGAAAAAGACATTTGAATCTCCTAGCAATTCAATATATTGAAGATCAATAAAAATAAAATTGACGCCTCCTCCTCGTCAACTTCACCATCAGGAGAAAATGGCAAGTGGGCTGCTAATTATCGGTCTCCGTGAGCTGATTTCAGTGAATTTTGCACTGTGCCTGACGTCATAGTTTGTCGAACCTTGGTGCATGATTGTCGATTTAATGTACTGCGTATCAGGAGCTGCACTGTGTATACCAGGGACTACAACTCGTCTAAGCGCGATTTAAGGAAACAAATAGAGTCGCATCTATTTGCTGCTACAGTGTGTTAATAAAAGTCATTCGCCAATCAGTGAGCCACAAACCATCCTACAAGTGTCCTAAAACGACTGACTAGCTGACAACCATTCTATAAGCTTAGACCAACTAATGATAAGATCGAAAATATTTCATCGGTAACTTCTTGATCGAGGAAAATTACCGACTTATTTATTACGAGGATCAAAAAGAGAATACCCTTATCAAAATATCTCATGATTTTTGTAGTAACATGCGTGCTGCTATAGGTAACCATAGCATGATAGAATTTCATATAATGCCATATTCCATTAGTGGCCCATTATCTAACTGTTAACAAAACATACTCATGTGACACCACATGAAATTTTGACTCGGTCAACAATGCTACTGCAAGAATGTTTGATAAACTTCCAGTAGTGAGTAATATCTTGTGTGAAATTGACAAATATCTACTGCCATGCCATTCAGAAAATTAGGAGATGGTTCATTGAAAATTGTGATCGAAATGTTTTTGAAAAAATCCCATCCAATTTAACCCATGGGATGGGTATCCTCAAAGATGGGTGGATTTTTCCAACCCTGTTTGCAGTCCTTGAACCCCCTCCACCATTAAATTTTATTGAAGTTTTGGACGATCCACCATACTGTAACAAATTTTTTGACTGATTAACGGAATTACGGAAAATTGTAGTCCTTGGTGTAGACATTAATGTCCTTAAATATCGAGACGCCAGGATGCTCTCAAAGCCGAGATCTCACTGTTTCCTATATAAAAAGCATTGCAGCATGTATTCCATCTCATAAACTACATCTCTGCTAAAATAATTGCCTTTAAGGCTTTGTTATCGTTCCTCCCGCAGTGCAAGCATGTGCGGTGTTCTGATTACTTTTTTGTAATATTCATACTTTTCGCACTTTTTCGTAAATTGATGATAAATGATCTGATTTAAATGAAATTAACAAATGCTGACTAAAATTACACTATTGCAGTTGTAGAAACACATAGCACTCTCAGACTTTCTTACGTCGCACACTGTAGAAGCGCCTGTTTGAAATCATAATTCAATCCAAGGCATCTTGCTAAGACCTTTCGCAAGATCATTAAGATCGCTAAGATCCTCAAGTTCGTAAAGCATCATGAACCACTGTTAAGATGCGATGGTGAAAGTATTGAATCCACAGCTGTTTACAAGGGGTACTTTGTGCCTGATCACAGCTGACATCTGATAGATTAAGATTTGATTTTATCGTTGAATTGAGGATTACCTAATGTGAATAGCAATAGCCAACATCTTTGTTAAAAAGAAGTAACTTGTCATCTTAGCACCGGTAAATAAACATCCATCCAACAATGATTTCAGGCACTACGAGTACAAAATACCTTCGCTAGTATACTCTTATTGTGGGTGATGAAATCAGAGCAAATGTCTTTCCGATGCGCAGAGCCAACTTTTTGCATTCATTTTAACGTCACAAATTCCAAAAGATGATGCAAATGAGTTTTAAGCATTCTTGTATATTAATCGATGACTGATGCCATAAGAGATTTATCTGTGTGACAATATTCAATTTGAACATATTTGGCAACATTTTCCATTTTGGAATGATGACAACATTACTCAATTTCAATCACTCTCGATTCAGTCAGTGAGGACCACCCTATGTGATGCTGATAATCAAAACTTTCTGTAACTTAGCTAGTGCTCGAAATAGCAAAAAACAGGTGATCTTGTTAGTGAAAAATCGTCTTTGACAACATGTATTTGTATTCATAGACGTTCTACTAAATGAGCAACCTACCACAGCGGCCTTCTGGAAAAGAACAATGTCACTTACTCAATAATTTTACGATTAGGAAACAAGCATGATTACATTCAATTTCACAGTCATGCAAGAAAGTATTCAAAATAGGACATCCATTCCCAATATCATTGCCATCAACAATATTTCTCACAGATGAAGCTTTGTACAGCAGAGATACTTGGAGATCAATTCGAACGTGGACCAAAAACAGCTCAATTAAAATAGTGTTGTGGTATCCGGTAGCGCTAGAAGCACATCAAGCATAATATTCTGATATGAATAACAATTCAACGGTGAAATAACATAAAATCAATATCTGTACAATCTATTATTAAACGTGATTACATTAAAAATTACACGTAATTGGAAACTCTCCGAATACTGAGTTACATGTACGAAGAAATTTCGCACGAGTGAATTTCACCACTGAATTAGTTAAATTAGTTAGTATGCGGCGACATTAAGGCACCAGCGCCTTCTTGTGTGAGACAAATTAGCGTCAGCTTGAGGTTCATTCCTTGTAGCCTCAGGGATGAGGAGCTGGTATGTCATAGTCGCTTTCTCAACGGTCTGGATGAATTGATTCATGAGTATAAGTCAATTTTTGGTCTATAATTTTAGGAACACAGACAGAAGCAGGTTGACATATTCCAGCAACGAGCGCTGAATGCCTGATTACACTACGTCTTCTTCGAATGCTCTTGGAAGTCACTTTGGTTCAGACAATAGACCATTAGATTTTCATTTATCTTCGCTTCTTTTACAACAGAATCAGCTCGAATGTACAAAAGATGTTGGCTTTATCATTATTGAGTACGAGAGCATTTTTCAAGCACCAGTTTTCACCTCGGTTGATTCCGTCTGAGATTTCATTTCCGAAACTCCTCCTCGATCTTTAGTGGGTCAGCAATGCTGATAGTGTGTGCACACTCTACCACTGTTGATGTTTATCATAATGGTCTGATCACTGCTAAACGCAGAAAATCGAAAGTCTAATTGGTGAACTTGGGAGAATTTCAGAGATGGAACTTAAACATATCTCAAGAAAGAGACCGCTACATGATTACACTACAAATTGTAGATTGATAAAATGTGATGACAGCAACTTCACGATCCCTTGCAGAACATTGAACATACCTCGAAAGTTTAAGCTACTAAGTGATGTTCGACTGAATTGAATGTCGCGGCCATGTCAAATGTGCTAATGTTTCACTAACTTTCAAAATGGAGAGGGAGTCTAATGCGCATTATTTAATTTACAAATCGATTTCTATATTCCCTCCTTATGTACCAGCGGGTTCGTATCTTAAAATGCCTTAAGCTTTTAATTTTTTGCAGGGTGGATAACTGAAATTCGAGAGGTCAACTGATAAAAGACACACGATTAAATTATACTAATGACAAGTCGGCAATTATTTTAATAGCATTATTTTAGATAACTAGATTAGATTCTTTAGGTTTCGTGATCAATGTGCTTGAATTCATCTGCGGCAAAGTTGCTTTTGTATGAAAGAAATATTTTCATCACGATCTGAGTCACAATATCATCGACAACAAATTTCCAGGAGATCGTTCATCGTTTAATGCACCTTATTGTTCTACGATAGGTAGATAGGATTTTCATTTTGAAAATGCCTGAACAAAAACGATTTTTGCAATGCGCACAGGATTGTCGACTGATTTCGTAACATCAAACTCTGTTTGAAAACAATCGGAGGATCTCGTTACTATCTCACTACATTCCTTTCAGTGTTCGATGTATAAATTTCAATTCCGATGAGGTTCAGGAATATGAGTAGAGGAGAGGAACATTCTTGTCTTTGTACGGCAGGTGTCGATTATCGTTTAGTAAACTAATAGTCATCTTAATGTAACTGCAGCGTATTTACAGGATACAGCAATATCAATTTAACCCTCGGCGGCCCATGCGTTTGGACATCCCCCTCGAAGGCCAAGCTGTGGTTATCTGACCTCCCTTCATAGAACAACGTCTGTTTAATCCCTTGCAATAAAAATAAGATATGAACTTACAATAAAAAACACAATAATGAACTTACAATTTATGTATAAGGCATTTTATGTGAATTATCTTACAAACTGTTGCAATGTGAGTCCCGTAAGCAAAGTTTGCACATCTTTCAGGTGTCTTATTGTAGCACGATTGGCCAACTCAAGATTTTGGACTCTTAGCAGATTGCACAAATTCATCTCCCACTGTCACGCTGTTGAGAAGACATAGCACTGCGGACTCCAGAGAGCCTATTCATTAGATCAACTGTTGAAACGCGAAGGCATTTCGGATTCTGAAGCTTCAACGTAACATGAGGCATTGCCAATTCTTTCGCAAGTCGAAGGAGAAATAACGTGTGGTCATGTAGCCTACTTGTTGTCAGTCTTGTGCGCCTGTGTTGATTGACCAGATCGCATGGGCATTTATACCAGTGACATCTAACATGTTGTTAAAATGAACCATCTTCTTACCGGAGCTTGCACCGAGTACTTCCTGCACATCTGATCGCCAACATCTACCCCAGTTTTAGTTGAGTTGTAGAACACCTGTATATTGCTTTTTTTCTTCCCTTCCGATCGGTTTCTTGGCTGTGGTGCGAAATCGGGTAAACCTACCCAACATCTTCGGCTAAAATTTGAAGTCAATTTGCTTGGAATGCACTGCCACAAACAATTGCTCTGTGGTATAGTGGAAAAGAATCTGCATTGAATGGACGAGCAGATATTCACAATATATAAAAATTAGAGACAGTTTAATTCAAATTTGAATCCATAGAAGTCAACAAACACGACACTATGATGAACCAATGATATAATTCAATGGAGAATTATCATATAATGAAAGTCACGTGATGTCGGTGTCAATGAAAATATTCCTGGCCCACAGTATAGCCTTACATTCAAAGGCAGGTCAATTAACCACACCTTGGACCGCCAAGGGTTAAAGCAAAAATTGATCTCCAATAAACTAATTCTTCATTGATATGAATTTTTCATTTATATTTGAAGAGGGCATTTAAGCTGTTTAAGTTGTTTGAGTGTGCAAATAAGTATTTTGCTAAATAATATACATAATGAACCAATTTGACTAAATCAGATATTTTATCTAGTCTTGAGTTTTTAGCATATAGATGCATCAGTCTACATTAATGAAATGCTGGTGCATTCAAATGCATATTAACATTCTAGAATAGGTTGAGAAACCTGTCAATAATCTTTTGTGATCTTAAGTGTGAACGTGCGAGATGTGGCTTCACTTTGTCTTAACTGTCAATAAATACTACTTTAGCAAAAGTAGCTCTGCAATATTTTTCAGTGTACGAAAGTCGAAAGGTCTGATGAAGAACCACATGCAGAACAAACGCATTGTCAGGTGAGATTAGCGCACACATACATCACAGTGGTTCTCTAAATAAGTGAAATATCACAGGTACATAATCAGCTTTTCACCAATGCTTTCTCCATTCATTAAGACTAGCGGCATGCTGCATATTCTTGAAGGAGTACGCCTGCAGATATTTGCTGATGAAAATTCAAATATCTTTTAATGGACCAAAAAGTCCCATAAATCAGTCATCATCTATTGAATTTCAGAGAGCAACACGTTTCTTACAAAAGTGAAACTTTTATAAGAAGGGTGAATGAGATCATTTCTTTCAGCTAAAGCTGTTTCAACCTAACCATTTACAAATCAACTATGTCTCAAAAGTTTTTCTTGTTACAGGAAATTATGCCATGTTCCTGATAATGCTTTGAGATCCCGAGATGAACTTTTGATAATGTGTACATTTCTCAGTCTTACTTCGGTTCATTCCTAACTTCAAAAAACTGCCTGAGTAATGAACAAATGACAGCTCTAAAACTACATAATTATCTACACAGACAGAAACTCATAATTCCACATCAAATACAGCTCCGAGTTAAGAAAACCATAACAAATTAGCGTGCATTCATTCTGATAAAGTGTTATGCAACAAGGAAACGATAAATTCATGACTTCAATCACACAAATCATTACATTGGCTAAATGCATCCTCAATAATACACAATAGCACACTCCATGTCAGCACACGAGGATGACGTCTACAAATCAGAAAATAATTCCGAAAACTTGAGAGAAATATCAATATCAGAGGAAGGAGAGGTGAAAATTTAAGTTCAAAGACACAAGCACATCGGCCACTCACTGCTACTGGCAGCTTCAGGCCCACTCTTTATGGCTGTTACTCCAGTAGTTGTGCAAGAAGGTGCGTTGCCAGAACTGGAGGCATGGGAGGATGTGGCTGATGGATGACGGAAGAAAATCAACATTTAGTATTACTGTGGACAAAATTATCAGCATTTAGCAAGTCGACAATAGAAACAGCTATCCAAGGCTGACGATATATCTGAAATATAACAGTGACTGACAGCTTATTGCTGTGCGAATTGAGATGAGTTGCGTGAATACCACACCTTTTCGGATTAAACTCGGAATGATCAGAATTGATATTCAGACATTGCATTTGATATTCATATTTTACAACTCATATTCTTCATTTGACTTTCAGACTTTTTCAATTGAAATTCAGAAATCTTCATTTAATGATTTCGATGAGTTTATGAAATGTTTGTTCAATTCAGAGCTAATGAATTAAGTTCAGCCTTTTCCATTTCATATTCTGATATCTTCACTTGCTATTTAGATTATTTGAGATGTTTATCCAGATCAGATGATTAATGTTCAGACGTTGGCATTCATATTCACATTTCTGCAATCCAAACATTTTAAAATTAGGTCTATAAAATGAAAGTAGCATAAATACGCTCAAGTAGATCCAAGTTTAGGATCAAATTTGACTCAAAGTGCCGCGTGGAAATTATAGTAGGTACTCCGCCATTGATCAGCAGAGAACAGTTAATTTAGCTGGAGGTGGTTAATGGGAAGCTACTTACAAAGGGTTAAGTGTTTACTCTTTCAAAGATATTTCGAAAACATCTATGAGAATAGATAAGTACTGTTGTCGTATTTCTCTGAATAAAAATCTGAAATAAACATACAGATTTTGATTATTGAGCTGAAAAAAAAAATAAAGAACAAGGCATATTGATGTTGGTCTTCGCTCCATAATGCCTAGTCAACATTAGAAAATAATAACAAATATCAAAATATTAAAGTTAGTCATCTCATCAGATCTGAACCGACCATTAAAAACATGACTCATCAAAATCATGTGATCATCAAATGACATCTAAATTCTACTTGAATGTCAAATGAAAACATCCATGAATTCCACAATATGAATATGAATTGCAAGTCTTAATTTAATCCGAAAAAGGTGTGGAAAAAGGTGGTCGAAAACCACCTCACTTGATTTTCAAGAAATCTATGTTACAGGTATATACTTTGCCGATAAAGCATCTCTCAGATGCAATTTTAGCATGAAAGGAGTTCGCTTGGAATGAAATATGCTATAAGTATAAACAGAAGACAATGTTTGAAAATCATGAATTGGAAACTGGGCCATACAAAATAAGGCATATACGTGTATACATGTATACATATACATGTATAAATTTACATAGCTCATGTAGATGCAAATACAATACCATCAAGTAGAACATAGACAATTGCTTCACGCACAATTATTCCATTTCTCTGAATGAATGACCTCCACTATTTGCAACATAATGAATTCTAATCAACAGTGACTTACATTTTCGCTTTTTTAATTATTTTCACCCAGTGAAGTGAAGATTACAATACAAATAGAAAGCCAATGGAACTAACAATGAATCGCACTTAAAAGCACACTGTTATCTTACAGATCCAGTCTGCTAAGGTTTCTAGCTAGGACGGAATCATCGGTGCTGAACCTTGATCGATATGACCGAATGAGAGCACCTTAACCATTTTAAGGGCGTCTTTAAGATGTCCCTGCATTTGAGCCAAACAGTTCTTGATTACAAATTCACGTACCTGTGCCATAACCAGCAATGAGATTTGTTGCGAACTCATCCTACTCAAAATTTGCTGTAGTAGAAATGCATTGGATGCAAGAACGACGCGTTTCTTTCATCAGAAAATCACGTTGTGAAATATTTTGTCATACCAATTTCTTGAAAATTTTGATTAGATCTACTCAATAGAAGTTAAGCAAAAGCTCAACTGATTGAGTCAGACCCCGCCAGTGAATTTGAGAATTGAACCTGACTCGAATAGGATAAGCTGCCGACCAGCAGTATCTAATGATTTTAAGTCAATGCAGATCAAGCTTGGTTCACCAAACAAAAATGTTATACACTATAACAATTTCAGACAAATAAGAAAAATATCATTCTTTGTAAGCATCATGTGCGCTCTTGCTTCTGATGATATTGTTTGATAATAACATCAAAATCAGTTGAAACATTCATTGTATTCAAATAAGAGAGTGTCTAATTTTTCTGCATGAGTCGCTAAGACGCTGTTGTGTTTCCGTTTTTGCTAACGCAGACTGACGAGCGAGGTCTGTATTGCAAATTTATTAGCAGCCTAAAAAAAATAAAAATGCGATACTAAATCGTATGACGTCCATGATCGTGCATTATGGTTGCTTGGTTTGACGAGCTCAATATATTTAACTTTTCGTGCGGCGCTGAACTAAATGGCATTTGCTGAATACTGTCATGTTGTTTAGAATTGTCATCAGCTAGGTTGGAACAAGTCGGTAGCCTCACTTGAAAATGTGCTGCCAAAATTAAGGCCTTGCTACTGTTTGACAGCATTCAATACCACGCTACATTTTATGAAGAGAAAAACGGATTGGAGCGATTGCACTCGATTGTGTATACTCGCGTAAATCAGGTCTAAATTATGTTTTATCTGTTCAAGAAATTGACACGTTACGTAAGATGAGGATTCGGTGAGGTTCAAATCACTTGGTCATAGGTCTACCTACGAGCTTACAAAACGTAAGGTTGGGGCAAGGGCTTGGATGTGGACCAGACGATTGGAAAGTATAGCCTACCTGACACAAATGACTTATATATCACATTATATCATTTTATTTACGACTTTTTAAGAAATTTGAATCAATCATTGAATTTGGACATTGCCAAACGTTAAAGGTAACCATATCCAAGTTAGTCATATCCATTGACTTATGACATTTGCATGTTTTCTATCTTACGCGACAACTGGGCCCCAAAATAATTAAGGTTGAGAAACTGTTGTAATAAACGAGAGAAGCAATTACAATTACTGTTCGTATTCCAAATTAGATACTTGTAATGTTGCTTATTCTGCACCGCAACACCGCTGATCATTTTGAATTTTCACTATATTTTTAGACCGGCAGTGTAAAGGGGCATGGCCTCAAAAGAAAAAGTCATTCAACATAATTTTGACATGTCGAACACGTTCATTCCAAAAATTGGCTACCGCCTGTAGGTTGGAGTGAGGATTTATTCATAACTACATTGGTTGCTACATTGAGAATACAGGCGATAATGAACTACTTTATTCAAATTTTGTTTTTCCGTATTCGCATATGGATGGTTGAATAGTGGCTATTTTGAGATTCAAAACTGTACAAGTAATTTCTAGACTTTCACCAATTCGATAGCTAAATGCACGTCGTTAAGATGCAAGCAGTTTGGAGACGCCTCAGAGAAGCACGGAGGACAATTTAAGGAAACCCTACACATGCACATGTAGGTCATTGGTAAACAAGGCTTCTTTTTGCGAAAACTAGTCGGACAACCAATACGCTTGGTCGGCATTATCGATGTAATAACATGGTAAAACATCAACACATTAAAAAACATGCTAAAATCAAAGGTAGCGTACTAAATACGTCATGTCTCAGAGGTTGCCATGTGGAGCAGCTACCAACAGGAAAGGCGCCTCGAATTGCACTTCAAAACTTTATTTACTTGACCTTCAGATATGCATGATGACCGACTTACTTCATTTTCTTTCATTCAACTACTGAGGATGCACTCGATAGTTAGTGGCAGTTACATAAATTGGAGACTAGCTGTCGTACTCTAACTGTCCAAAAGCAATTATTGTGTCATTTAGAATAAGCGTTATACAACAAACAGGTTAATGGACTTTTCAGGACATGTGACAATCATGTGTTAGTAATAATTTCATTTATAAATTCTAGACAAAATTCCTGATGGAAGTGTTATTTAGAAGATGTGGAAATTTGTAAAAATCGAAGCCGTGGTTACCAAGCATCTTTAAACTTGGTTATTTCAAATTGAAATCCATGTCTGTATGAGTTGATGATACTGATAAGCTCAATTAAAAGCTGACATTAGAAGTATGGCCGCGTCATTATGAAAAATTAGCTTAAGACAGCCCTGTGTTCTGATGACCAAGGCTCACTTACCTTTCAATGCTGAAAATGATGGCTCTGGAACAGTCAACAAGTGTTTCAAGTTTCTGAAGACTTCAGAGCCTCAATACTTGCTCATCAATTGTATGGAACAGATGATTTAGTCTCAATAATCACCAAAGCATCAAATGAAATCGCACAATGCGTTTCTAAATATTTAATGTTTCCGGCTATGGGTACATCATTCAATTGAGTCGTGCTGATGGCGGAGGTGTACAAAATAGCCATTCAAATAAGGTCCACTTGTTCGATTAAAAAAGCTCAATATCCAAAATTTCCAAAATTAATACAGTTTAAATAGCGACAAATACTTAAATGAGGCAGTGGCAAACTGCTTTCTGCGACAATTTGCAAACCGTATTTCTTTAAACAAACCAATTCATTATGTGTATAAAAAGTGGGATTGCAAATTGATGCAGTACGAAAACGAAAACGTAGATCCACAGTGCTAAAGAGCTAGTCTGCTTTTAATTAACAAATCAATTAAATTCGCTTAATTCATTATTTTTTCATTTGTCACAAACTTATTTATCAATGTAAAATTTATTAAGGAGAACAGAATTACCAACGGTGATGATCTAGCAGTCTACACACAGATGTACTAGCACATCATTAACCAAGCAAGCATACAATAAAAGATTAAGAGACGCAGATGAAAGACGCATCAACTTTAGCCGTTAAAACAATGAAATTATACGGGCTACATACCTGATTTCGCTAATTCACATTTAATTCACTCAGTATTGAAGGAATGGACTTTAGAACGTAATGACATTTAAGTCATTAAAATTACTATGATTTTTGAACTCATTATATTCATAATCGTATTGATATTATGAGAAATCTACTTCCACATCTATCTAAAGAGTAACTAACGTAAATACAAGCAAAGATAAAAATCGAAGGAAGTAGTAGATTTGTGACAAAGGATAAATTTTTAGATTAATTTATCGAGTATGCTTCGTTATGACAAGAATTCACATGAATTCATGACAAAGAAATTCGCCTTTAACTTTGTTTACACGCAAGAAATTTCTCTTTCTAATCCGCTATCCAAAGATAATTGGAATAAAGATAGACTTCCTGGAATTGTTTGAAAAATCACTCTTCAAACTCAGTATCAAGAAATCAGAATAACAATTTCAGAGTTATAGCATATGTAAAGCACAAGCATGATGATTTATAAGGCGACAAACATGAATAAACATCGATTTATGCTGAATTCGCACACGCATATAGTGAAAGTATCAGTGAAGGCTTTAACGCCATATAAGTAGACTACCATTTCGAAAAAAGATTTTTTTGAAAATTTCGTTTAATTTGCCTTATTCGTCTTTCTTGACATCTAAAAATTCCGATGTTTGTTGCAAACTTTTCACATGTCGATGAACAATGTTGCAGCTATGTAACACCATGATGCCGAAAATTAAGCAGTTTTGGTATCATAAGTTAAGATAAATGATGACACCACCGTGCATTGTATGCGATTACGATGAGATCATTTTTCTGTCAAGTTACAAGTGGACCATAACTCTTCAACACGTACGTTAGCCCAAATAATAAAAGTATTTAATTCATTGATTCTAAACTATCCGCTGGTTGCTCATGTTTTAACTTACTTTTTGATTCCTCGTTGTCTTCGATAGTTGTAGAACTATCAGTGGATTCTTTAATACCACCGTTGTTCTTTTTCGTGGTAACACTTTTACCAGCTGGAAAGTAAGAAATTATTGCTCGATAAACATTATTCACCCACACGCCAAGTTTCAAAGTGATACGCTTCACATGATCAAGTATCAATTTGAAACTTTTCTCTGAGACGGGCGATGCGATTTAATTTGCTTATCAAAGTTCCACGCGAAATAGCGACGTATATATGAAAATATTGATTCAAATACATCCAGTAAGTTTAAGAGTAAGTTATAACGGACATCAATAGATTGCTTGAAGGCAAAATTGAAATGATGTCAGAAGAATATCATGCGATAACAGTATGAGTTGGTTAGCTGAAAGGAAATATATATTAAATGGATCAAGAGAGAAAATGTGTCAAAAACGTAAGATAATAGTTCAGTAGATCCAGCCTCAGTCAATTGTTGACTGCAAACCGCAGCTGCAATCCCCAAATGTGAAGCGTAACAATGAGAGAACGAATAAAATTTGTACATCAAATCTGTTCTAGCTCAGGAAACGCCACAGATGGAAAGGCGCACCAATTTAAGTTTTTAATACATTTACAGTTTCTGGACAAGTACAGCATTTGTACTTACATTTAATCACTTTAGACGACTATTGTCAAACGTTATGACTCCGCCAATATTGCATTTTATTCAATTTATGTATGCTGAATAAATAAGTAAGGTTTGTAAAAAATGTGACATCATGCTCTTGAACCGCTGGTTCCATTAAATGATAAACACTAGACAGATAAGTGACTGAATGATGACATAATCACATTAATCCTGATGTGCATTATCCTGCATATCTTAAGTCCTAAAATCCATGTTTTGAAAGATTGACTTATTAAATGGCTAGACAGTTGCATACTCTAGATACTATGCCATGGAGTCAAATGCTGAGTTCCTTGCATAGGATAAAACTGTTACACATGAAGAAATATAACTTTGTAAAGTCCCTAATTCATCACTTATGAGCTTAGAAAATGGATCAACCACAGAATCAGGCAATCTTCATCCTGTTTTTATCAACTGATGCGCTTAAACAACCTAATTCTGTAGAATTAGAACCTTCCATGAATGTTATCTAATTTTCACACACTGCGGTAAAGCCAGTATTTTTTGAATAGACAACCAATAAATGTAATTCGAAACAGCAATTTATACATGTTGCACATGTAAACGTCGGCAGTATTTCAATTAAATGAAGCGAAAATACACTGAAAATGCATTACAGCTTTCTACACAAGCCACTCTAAAATTAAGCAAGCATGAAAATATATATCATATTTGTGTAATCAATAGATCGCACTTAACTAAAACCGACTGATTACTAATATCTAACATCAAATTTTTAGTTCTGTGATTTCCTATATGTACTTTTTAATCTTTGTGAGATTCAACAACATAAAGTCATTGACATAATAATCTGATGTACATTAATGATCAAACGCAGTTAAGTTTGTTAATTGTGAAGTAATTTTGCTTGATCACAAACTTCACCGAAATATTTTTCTCAAATTCATTATTATAATTGTGCATAATTCATTAATGCGATAAGAACATCCAAACATTTATCACAAAATAATAGTCGATTTTCTGCGAAGCGCTGTTTATATGAATACAATATACAATTATTATTTCAAGCATGCTGACTTAAATACTGACTGAAATATTTACTTGTGAAATATAAGAATTCCGCGATGTTTCTGGAATATTTAGAAAACCTCATTAGAATGTTGTTGTGGAAATCATACCCGCAAAACCACTGTCAAAAACATTCATTATCTAGATTACACAATCTGCAATCGATGTTCCCTGATACTGAACAATTACTGTTATTAATGTACAGTAAATCAATGAACAGTCTACTTTTTAATCGTTGCTTAAGGGAAGATGGCCGAAGGTCCACAAGCAGAAGATGAAAGGAGAATAAGATGAAAAATGAAGAGAAATGCAAAATACATTAAGAATTAAATAAGAAAACGGATTTAGGATTTAAACTTTCATGATTCAGTTATGTTCTGGGTTTTTCAGTAAGTTCTTTGTTCACATCATGAGATACATTACTCGCCAACCCCGAAATTAAACTCATCAATTTATAGCAGTGGTATTGTCATTGATAATTATAGATGAGGCATTTTAGAATCATGGATCCTCTTTTACCGAGCATGTGCATGTATACATGTATATCAAATTATATCTAAAATGCATTCTTTTCATAAATCAGGCTATATGGGTTATTATCGGGCCTTAAAAAATGTGCCTGATGCACTTTTCTTCTTGTACACGGTTTATTGCCTAATGCTAAGGTTTGAAAGCATCATCTATTAGCTTTACAAATCGATGGAAGCCTAAAGACAATTGGTGTACTTCGGTTAACCCAGCTGACCATCATTATGTGACGGTGGTCTTTATGATAATGAACTGTGCTGGTAGAAAGGCCTCAGCCAAACATGTGTAATCGTCCTCTATGCGATTCGATAAAGTTTCATTATACGAAACCAGTCATCGCAATTGAACGTGCATTTGATTTCTGAGACTTGCCATAGTGTGCGCAGCTACAGCTAGCCCCCGCCTAACCTGTATTTTTTACATAGGCGCAATCGTCCCTTTGAGGTCACTATGATTAATTCTTAAAAAATGGATTCAGCCCGACTTTCTTTTCAAGTATCAATTTGCATCTAAACACGCTTCGAAGTCGTCGTCTTCGCTTAACACAGACGGAGCCGGGAATTTCATCGTTATTCTTAGGTTCATCGCTCTGTCTGATCAACAACTATGAAAACGATTGCAGCCAATAAATGATATTTCATAATAATAATATTAAGTACTATAAGTGTTGGGAAACTAAACAGCGATCGTGACATACCAGTGTACATGTATGCAGATAGACCTAACATTGTTTTAAATCTCATACCACTAATTATTTGTTATACACGTTCATATATGCGCAACAGATGCTTAATGTATGTAAGCTTAATGCATGTAAGTATAAGTTGGCTATTAATATATCTTTAAACAACTTTACTCTTCATAGGCATTTTGAGAATTACCGCACTTCAACACTACATAAACTGTCAATATTATTACCCACCCGCATAACTTGTACTGACTTTTGGGTCTAAATCATGGCCTTCTTTTCAAGTCTTAACTAGGATTGAAAGATACAGTATGAAACAACAGTGTTAAATCTACATGTAATATGACCATCTCAGCTACACGATTCGTGAGTGATTCAATGGCTGAGCTGAAAATTTGGGCTGCGTGCTTATATCTTCTACTTTTAAAAGTGGAATAGAAAGTAAGTGTGATGGTTTGTACGCGTGCTGAAGGTGAAATATTTGCGAAAGATTCGAGATTTACTCAGAAACTAGAAGTCATTGAATCAATGATCTAAGCCTGACCTGAAATCCATAATTTGTATATATTCCAGTGTACCTACTGAATGACTCAGTTTTTGTTTAGCGTCAAACACTCTTTCTGTCTCGACTTAACAGTCACGGCTTTTTTCTAGCCGTTCTTATTAAGTGTTTAGCACTTAAATCTATTTTTAATCAACTTCTTTCACTCAGGTCACAATGAAGTCAAAGTCAGTGTCAGTGATTACAGTCACAGAAGATTCCACTTCAGGTGTTCATGTGATTCAGGTCATTCCATTTTTTCACTTATGATCTTGCATCAATTCAGGAGCTACGATCAACATGTACCGAAAGCAATGTAGGAAAGACACGTATTGTGATCAAAATCTTAAGACGAATAATCAGGTTGATATTTCTCAGACATTTTGAACGTTTGACTCTAAATGTCTTGTCACAGTTTAACATTTTACTATTAATTGAAGGACGATGTTGATTCCTTCGATATGTTTCGTTAAAGAAGTTCCGCCAAGATACTATGATAATAGGACAACAGGCTTGATCAAAAAATTTGCTTCAATAAAGGCAAATAATTTAGATTAATTGTTGAACACAATATCAATAAAGGAATGACCTAAATATGATATCTACCAAAAATCTATGCATTCAAACCAATAAATCTCACCAAATGATTTTTCTGAAAAATAATTTCAAACATGTCAAATTTTTGAATCAGTACAAACAGCAAATAACATTTTAATTTATATGCATTAAATTTATTCAATCTGATTTTAAAATTTTCTATCTGTTAAAAATTCAAAGGGTAACATATTGTGAAAACCCGAACATTTCGTTCTGAAATTTCAAAGTAAGCATAACAATTATTCAATGCTTTACACACCTCTTCTGAACTGTGACTTTACGTCTAGACCCTATGTCGCAACACTTGAGCTATTGTATGGTAAATATATGTCCTACTCTCCAGGGTTTGCTTGACTATTTTGATCTTGTATCCTCATCTATATATTATTACTGGCGCACTGGCCTTGAGGTCGAGCGCCCGCTCTTGTAGACTTAGTTTCATAACTTGGTCGGGTCAAACTATGGACTAAAAATATGCAAATATGCGCACTCTCCAATCTTGCTCGACGTTCAGGGCAAAAGAACGAGTGGGACAAATAATAACTCAGGTCACAAGAGCTCGTCTGTGCTTCCGAGTACAAACAAGGTACATATACTTGTACATTTTTTCATTTGAAATTGTCTAGGACACATGTTAAGTCAAGATGAAGGCAAAATTCAGATAACTTTTTGAAAATTGTTTATCTGACATATCTGAATTTATGTAAGTCATTCATATCATTATCTAAGTAAGAACAAATGAGATTATATCTAAATGCATTAACTGATCATCACCGTATCGCCAGAGGGCCGGATGGCGAGGTCTTGAGAGCAAGAGAAATTTAATTATCATCAGCAGCTTTGGCCTACTTTTACTTTCTTTTAACATATGCAATTTTTTCTAATCTTTTAATGATTCTATCATGATTCTATGAAAACAGGAAAAAAGACATTAAATCGGACGCTAGAGCAATTATCTGAAAACTCATTTGACAGCCTCCTCTGATTAACTTTTTCTTAATCGCTCAAATCATGAGCGTTTTTTCTTGAAAATTCGTGCTATTCGCGCAACCACTACAGGGGTACAGAACGGTACGGATATACCCGCAAGGCATTTCTGACTGGTGCTGAGCACTAGGCATTGAGGAGTCATTACAAAGAACACGTAAGTATTATGAATATGCCCACTGATCAAAAATATCCCATGCAAGCACACCAATATAAGCAATAATGTTCCGTCTTTGCAGGGTTAGATACGTCCAAAATGACCGATGCTCCGTCAGCTGATGAATCCTTTTTTGGAGGCATCTTTCTGATGTTTGATCATTAAATCACTTCTCAAATTTTTGTAACTGATTATTGAAAGAAAGTATACTTAGGAATCAATACTAATGCTCCTGACAAAAATCTGGAACAACTACGATGTCACAACTCAAATAATAAGGCCTGCTAAATACAATTGATATTCTTATGTGATACCTACATTCTGAAAATAGTTTTCTTAACAATTCTTTTTATCATCTACTACATCAAAAAATAATCTTAATTGTCGCTTCCAAAATTTAACTCTGATTGAATATGGTAATCAGTTTTTAGTGGTTAAACGTATGAACTTCATGATAAGCTCCTTGATATCAGATCAAATGAGTGGCGAAGTTAATCACCTAGATGTTGCTATTATATACGGAGGGGTGCACCGGGTAATCAGGCATTTGATAACATTTTCCTCGACAGCGGATAGTCCAATCTAGAAAGAGAAACTCGTAGAATTATTTCAACTGTTATTGAGTCTTGCTATTCTGTCGATGACGAAGACAAAAGTTGAAAAATTAAATATTTGTAATTAATTGACTAATCAATTTATCCATCAACGTCAGAATTATCATTGAACCAATGCATAAACCGCCATCATGCACGACTGACAATAAAATCAACCGAGCTAACATTTACCTAGTATTTGTCAGGCTGACCCAGGAAGTGACAGATGGTTGCAATGGCGATTGTGCCATGAGCCATCATACATAAATTACTTCTAGGACTGGTTTGCAGCTCATATTCATTGATCAATAGCAAGACTGAAATTACACCATCACTCATTTTCAGTGAACTGAAATGACACCATCGAGTTTGCCCTACAATAAGGCACGGTACTATTCGGTGCACACACCAGCTTGTCACTGATTCCATCATGATGAATAGGTGCATTGAGCTTTTTCAGCTAACTTTCATGTGAAAAATTTTTCAATTACAATATTCAAATTGTCACACATGGAAGCCTACACGCAGAGGAGTAATTTTTCAACTTTAGGATATATAAGCTGCCTAAAGTTTGTCATCTGAAAACCATCTCTTTGTGGTGTTATTTCATTCAGATTTATATAAAGTTGACTCAGTTTAACTATCAACTCGCACTACTCAATACTGAATTAATACTGGATGAAGAAATTCATTGCTATCGTTCTGAAAACCTTGTAAGTTGTTGAAAAAACTTGCATATGTCGAGATGCTGGATGGGCTCATCACGATCTGTCGTCATTAATAAGGTGCAGATCTGCAAATTAATGTGCAAAAATCTAACACCAGCTTTAGTGCGACCGCAATCCGTCTTAATATACAAATAACCAGTGTACCTAAGTGGCCTGGATATAACTTGACGAGAGATGATTTGCACCAGAGTAGGATGTTTTCAAAACTATCAAATATGCAAGTGACAAACGCAGCGCATGTACCGTACGTTAAAATAATATTTCGTGCATTGAACGAGGCATAAGTTCTATTCCAGAGATCGATTCATTATCATCAATCTCTATAGTGAATGAAGATCCGGTGCAACCCTACCGCAGACAAGCTATATACTAAACACATGCATAAATCCAATTTTGTTGAATTTGTCTTAGAAATAGAATACGAAACTTAAATTGAAAATAAGTTACCAACAAGCCGTATATAAATTTGAAATCGTATTTTTCTATCAAAATTGAAGTAAATATTACTGGTTTAGGAATGCATTCAACTTACATAAATTTCAGTCTAACAACTATGCATCAAATAATAAATAAAATGGATCAAACAACACAACACTTACTGGAAAAGTTCCTTGTGGCCAACATGGTTGTGAGAATAGCGCCCTGTAGAGAAAAATCGTATTGCAGTCAGGTTACTGTGATGATGCACGAGCGCTTCATCAATCAATGAAATTCAATTGCAATCAGCCATGATTCAAACAATCACAACAGATGACTTGATATCGTTATAGAATGTTTAGCAAAGTACTGTGATGACGTGACACAGGCTGAACAATTGACGCTAACCTCCAAACGCAGATTATCAATTACTTCATTCATAGGCTACTTAGACACTTATTTGATAGAAATCATCGCTAATCGATCAGACTACCAGATCACAGATTTTGTCTGCTTCTTCAAATAGACAACAATGATAACTGCACACCGATAATCTCATTCTTTATGATGCAATAGAGAGTCAGAGTATAGCGCCGTAGTGATGATTGTCACTGTTCCAATATGAGGAGATCATGAGATATGTCTAAACCGTCGATAAATATTAAGATCTAGTCGACTTTGATATTCCAACCATAGAAACTGGGTCTAACTTTTGAATATACACCCAACAAATGGAATATGAACGATGGACTGCTGTTGGAATGTTGATGAATGGGAGCTCTTACCGAGATATCGCTAGCATTTTTCACGAGACCCTATACTCGTACCTTTCACAACTTCTGCCACAAAGCAGGAACGATTGAGAGCGTTCACCACACATTCAAACGTTGGCTTACAACTGTCCGGGCAGATGTGCGTGAGTATGCAGCAGTCAGGACGGTCACTGTTAATGGAAGGAAGACGCTTTCGCCACTTTCATGCTGATGGATGCATGCGCGTATGGATCCAACCACATTAAGGGCCCTTGGATCAACTGTTCAGCTTGCTGATCTACTTGCATATATACATAACTGTGTACATACCGAAAAATTAAAAACGAATGCATGTCATAAAATCGACTTATTAGACATACTTTATTGTTGTAAAAAAAGAGCTTCATATGTAAGTTTCTGTGTTTTGAAATTATTAATGTTTAGTTCAAGAAGAGTTGTGCTTGTGATGACCAATATTTACCTTTAGTTTCCTTCGGGCATTGAATTTCTTCAGGCAGTCAACAGTTTCTTGACGATGGACCGCAGATGCAATTCGTTCGCGTTGCTGAAATAACAAGGGACAAGTTTCAACAAATGTATCTTTACTTCCAGAATATGATTCGCCTATTTTTCTGCAAGCATGCATCATCGTTGTACTAAGAACATTGATAATATATATAATCCTACTAAATTGCTTCTTAAATTTACATGATGTTACATTTAGTGAAATCATCGACCTTTATACTTTTGTCGCCAAATACAGTAGTATCTGAGCTAAGTATTCTCTGTGTTGCGAAACAACTGCAAGTAATGTTCATTTATTTGCTATTTTAGGATTGCGTAAGAGCAAATAAGTACAACCGACATAGAATGAAAATGTTTGCGCAGAAAGGTGTGTGTAGATTTTGGCCCACAAAGGTGAAACTGGCAATGAGATTGAACAATTTGTAGAGAGGCATTGATTACATACAGTAAGTTGAGGGCAATAAATTAGCTTTTATCAGAAGATGCTCCTTATACTGAGCAGCTTCAACATATGCATATTTTAACTTTTCATTTGGACTGGCATCTACATTGGCGTCAAAAACGTATGTCATCAAGTCTATAATATTTTTGAAGCTCACAGCATTCAGCATACTCATAAAGTTCAAATTATTGTGCTGGTTTAATGCAATAGACCTGGTGTTGATAGATGCCTCAGTGAAGGCCTGAAGATAAGTATGTCTTCATCGAAAGGCATGACATTTTGCCCTGACAAAAATCATGGTTCCAGTACGAACGTTGCCTCAAGAGGATCTTCACATAGTGGCTATGCGGAGTTCAAATCTATATATTTCTGGCAATTTCTGAAGTAAACTTAATTCCATCTCATTATATTTTCCTCATTGATTATTTTAATCTTATCATTTTTGCTAGGCCAATTCGATGGGTAAGCTATTTCATAGAAAATACTTTTAACTTAGCTATCATTATTATTTGATTGTTAATGCGATTCGCTATTTTACTGCTTTAGCCTAGCAAGATTTTCTATAATATTAGGTTCGGCAACAGTATAAATAATTCTTTAACAAGATGCTAGTCTTTTCACTTGCAAACAAATTATTCACTGGATTACATTTTTCCTGATGTACAGATTAATTATGTCATGACTATTTGCAACTACATATGAAGAGTCATAGAACAGTCCTCTTGAGAGGTAGATTCAATTTCATGAGTAATAAAAAATAATAATTCAATTAGTAGTAATTCAATTTCATTATAATAGCAACAATTTGGTTTCGTTAAGTGAGAAAATCTAGTTTTCTCTCAATGAGCAGTTCTAGGTGCGACGCCAAGACTTGTGAAGGGTAATTTCATCTAATTCATTTTTCAGATGCAGGCTTGCTCTCTTTCTTAGATTAGACTGACTAATTTATGCAGCAGATTTTATAGCTGTTGCATGTTGACAAATGAGATCCTGATCACTCGTCCTTGAATATAAATATCTTATATTATATCGATTGTCAATTAGCTGTGAACAACATTATTCACATGAAGCACCAGTGTTTGCTTCATTTTTGTAATCAATTTTAAACAGGAGAAATCCATCAAAAAAGCAGCATGAGCTCTGGATAGCTTCGTGTTAAGTGAAATGTCAATTCCTCAGTGGTCTGCTCGGCGAAGTTACAAAAGATCAAGAATTCAACTTATAACTTTAGTTGTTGGCATCGTCTTTCAAGTGCGGCTCTACATGCCACCCATGTCTCGATGGTCATCCGAACTAAAAGCTCACAACTCTCCAGATTAAAGTCTGACTATGTCAGCATCGTCCGAGCCTCGAATATGGGAAGTAGTGTCGTTAATCCATCATTTTTTCATATGCTCGCCTGAAACGTCATTTCTCTCGCGTCCACTTTCAATCCACTGTTTGACGCTGTGAAAGTTACAAAGTTACTTCGCCGCCACAGTCACCACCACCTCCACATGCACTAGAGGTCCCCTGTCGGCATCACTTTGTTTTAGAATGCTCCCGAATCCACATGTTTTCATGGTTAAACTGATTTTCAACGAGCAGGATCATAGCAATAATTCGTTGATTGGATCCATTCATTAGGAAAATTAATAATCCAACTCCAATCCTCCAAACAAACATGACGTACGAGTACCTCCTTCGAAACACATTTTGCTGAAACATCAGTGCGCTCAGATTCTTCTTAGCACACCTAAGTACTGATGTTCAAATAATGCATAAGAATTTACCAAACTAAAATATTCTGTTAAACGATTTTCTCAAAAGCGTGAGTTGCATAACACTGGATGTTGGGTAATAGGGGAAACGGTCAGTCTACGACCACATTAGCTGCAACTGCACGCATACAAGTTAGGCATTGACTATTATTCGAAGCTTGTCATGATGATATAGTTGTGAAAAAGGAAATGGACGTAAGAGACATTGTTTCCCAGTTTCCTAGTTAACTGAAAGTAGGAAGTTATCGATTAACGTCAAATATTGAATGTCCTACTTTTAATGGAAATGCTTTTGTTTCAGCGAATGTTTCAAATTTGTTTCAATATTTAAATAGAAAAATAAGCGTTGGGATTTCCAATCGTTACGACGAGCAGAACATCAACAGTAATGAGCCACTAACACATATACTGAAAACTGGCGACTATGAGAAGGAAACGAATTGATAGTCAGTTGATATTTCAACTGACAACGAAAATGAGATCTAAATGTAGCCATTTGCTTCATTAATTTTTCATTATAAGCATCAGAAACCGAAATTCGCCAAATATTCCTTCCACCGAAACAGCTGTTTGATCACTGAAACTATCTCAGAATAAATAGATGTGGCGGAAGTGTACAATAAAATTTTTTCAATTATTTCTTTACTCATGCTTCGTCTTAGAAAACTTTTAAGATTCCAGAAGATATCATTCAGAGCAGGAGTACAATAGTTGACAATTGTACCTACAGGAAACATCTTGCGTCTTGTTGGCCGAGTTACAAATAGATTAATGACGATCCTATGTCAAAAACAGACAAGGATGTGACATTCGTAACACCCAAGTTCATGGTTTTGAATGTGTTGGACTGGGTAAGACACAATTTGTGTTTATGTCATAGTACACGCTTTTCAAATCCAATCCTAAAATCGATTTGATCTACATTTTCAAATGATTCTTTTTCAATAAAAGTACATTTCCATTAGCAATTTTTTGCAATTTTTCAAGCATGAAACATGGCTTGAAAACATGACTCTATAATTAGAGCGGAAACATTTCAAGCATTGATTCATCGGCATACAATTAGGGAAATATAATAACCTACATTACACAATTAGTTAATAGCAAAACATACAAAGCATTTACCAGTGTGACAACAAGAGTTCAAAATGAATTCATGTATTAACAGTAGTTGAAACTTTAATCTAAATACTTACACAAATCCAGGGATGCTTTAACGCTTCGGCTGCATTGATTCGCTTCGCTGGGTTGACTGTCAACATCATATGAATAAGGGTTTTGGCTTCAGGCGTTACCGTATCCCACTCAGGAGAAGGATACTGAAAAGATGAAAATCTGCGTTTAGTAATTATACCGCATTGACGTCACTTTTATAATTACTCTTTGATGTATCTACGGTACATCAAGAACGATGAAACTAAATGAAATGTGCATGTACATTATTTTCACATTGTGTATCGGTAATTCGGCATACATGCCGACAAAGTCATCAAAAAAATTACACATTATTAGTAAATGCCTGGCTATTATTGCAACTTTACACATAAGGTGAAACTTTGCTGTATGAAATTCACCACTTTTACATGCCGGTAACTTGAGAAAAGGAGGAAAGCGTGAAATTTGCAATTTCGAATTTTATTCCAAGTTCGGTGCTACTTTCGACTTTAAAAGGTATTTGCAGCAAATATATGCCTAGTTAGTTAGGACTATTATCTAAAGAAAACAATTTTGATAATGACAGCTTAAATTATGAAATGCTAAAACCATGTTTGGAAAATTCTGTTTACTGCAAGTCATTAACTTATCTGCAATCACCCAATAGTGGCATCTCAACACTGATAGAGAATAACAGAAAATGCCTCTACATGTACATAATGCTATAATGCCACATAATCAATCAAGAACAACACATCCTCAAAATTTCAATTTTGTCATTTAGCTTGATTGCCGATCATCGGCAGCTTTTGTAACATATCGGTTATCGTCCGATATCTAAAAAAATGCCGATAGTTTACCGATATTTCTCTGTCACTGAAAATTGCATTTTTAAATGGGTATTTTTTATCACATGTAGCGATTATCCAAAATATCAAATGAATGAAAAATCAAATAGTTTCAATAATGAATATACACAATACACATATTCAGATAAGCTATACAATCAAAAATAGATTGGACTTGCATTTTGACTGAATGTTTTCTAAGTATGCTCCGCTGTTCCTGCTAGCTGGATAGTGAAACTAAATGTAGACTTCAGAAGCTACAAGAATTCAAGTGAGTTTGCAAAACCATTCAATTTGATCTCCTGTCTTTTTGCAATACAGATTCAGTACTGATATACTTACTTATTTGAATGGAGTTATATGAATGCATTACGTCAATACCTGTATGTCATACTTTTAATGTCTCTTTCCACCAATGGTGCAAATATGTATCAAAAATATTACTTTTTGCAAAATTTACTGGTTCTCGTCAATCTTTTCTTTTTTTTAAATGTATGTTATAATTGCTGTGCCATCATTAGCGTCATGATATTGTCTGGAATTTGCTTTATCGATGCAGTCTATTATGACTGTTTAGTCCATGTACGAGACATTGTATATTCAATTCTGTCGAGCACAGAGGCAAATACATGCAGGTTGCGCGGACAACAATGATGAAGGTGCAGCCTCTCCCATTGAATTCAGCACTGACCGCTGCTTCAACGTGTTTCTATCCACTATCGCATGGACGTCGCTATTGTATTATTCAGACCAGGACGCGACACGCAGATCGACAACTACAAGATGAGGCCATTCATTGCCATTTATGGAAAATTCACGGGTTCAGCTAGCAGTGAATGAAAATCTCTCTTTAACTGTGGCATGACATCGAAATAGGAAATCAGGTCTTTCTGACGACAGATTAGGGGAGAGAGAGAGAGTACCTTTACGAATGTAGTTAACTATAATATGTCTGAGCTTTTATGCATAGTTCATGTACTTTCATTGTGTACTTCATAATGCTATTGTACTACAATACTACCGTACATAAAAGAAGCCGTACATAAATGTAATGCTGAGTGGAAACTATATAATGGCCTGAATAATACAATAGCGACGTCCATGCCACTATCGTAGTGAAGTTCAAGAAGGATTGGCCTTAGAGAACGCACCGAGCAGAGAAAGTCAGAAGGTGACTGATGTCATTAGCTATTTATAGACATTCGTACAATGCTCATCAGCTATTGGTGGATCTAGTCCTGAAAACGCAGGTTTGTTTTTTGATACCGCAAGATCGCCGAAGTATTCAGTTGAATCTCGAGACGTCTGCTTGCGCGCAATGAACACATCAAAAAGTGAGGTTTGGCAATTTTTTCAAGTATTTGACGATGACCATTCGAAAGCCAAATGTCTATGTTGTGAAGGAGACGATGTTTTGACTTTAGTGTCTTGTGGAGGAAAGGAGAAACGGA
Organism: Prostheceraeus crozeri; assembly: GCA_907163375.1. Taxonomy (NCBI): domain Eukaryota; kingdom Metazoa; phylum Platyhelminthes; order Polycladida; family Euryleptidae; genus Prostheceraeus; species Prostheceraeus crozeri. Next base: position 49,884 of record CAJQUW010013002.1, read on the forward strand.
ACTTTACAACAACGAACTTAAGAAGTCATCTCAGTGTCAAACACCCGGAGCAGTTTTCTCAGCTGAAAGTCGAAGAAGAGAAAAAAGGCCCGCAGAAGCGGTTGTTGGATGAATCGAATTCTGGGTTTCGTAAAAAACTGAAGACGCAATTGACTCTGCAAGGCAGCTTCGACGCGGCGAAGAAGTGGGATAAAGACAGTTCTAAATCTTCGGCCGTGACTAAGTTAATTGGAGAAATGTTTGCTCTCGATAATAAACCATTCTCCATCGTTGAGGATATAGGATTCGTTCGCTTAATCAAGCACGCTCTTCCCAACTATACCATTCCATCCAGAAGTGACTTCAGCGCGAATATTATTCCTGATCTTTATATTCGGACTCGGAATGTAATACTGAAACACATGGAAACTGCTAAAAATTTCTCGTTTACAACGGATATATGGACTTGCCAACATATAAATGAGGCATTTATTAGCCTGTCTGTTCATTTCATTGATCACATGAGTCAAACGATGATTCGCCGCTCTTATGTTCTACATAGCAGCCATTTTCCTGGTAATCACACAGGTGCGCGTATTGCAGAGAAGTTTAATGAGATGTTGAAAAATTGGAATATCTTGCTTGAAAATTGTCATTTGATGGTAACAGATAATGCAGCTAATATGTGCAAAGCAACCTCTCTCATTGGTGTCGAGCATGCATCGTGTTTTCTCCATACATTGCAACTGGTTATAAAGGATTCCATTTTATCACAAAGAAGCGTCAACGACATGATTGCCAAAAGCAGAAAAATTGTGTGTCATTTTCATCATTCCGCTGTGGCTTGCGATCGTCTCAAAACGATACAGAATGAACTTGAATTGAAAGTTAACAAATTGGTTCAAGACGTGACCACTCGGTAAGTTGAATATTGCATGATTTGAATAAGTCAGCTTTCTTTACTCAGATATTAATAATTTTGTTATCACTAAACCTGGGAAGCTAGCGACGGGTCTCTTTCTTTTCACCGCATTTTTGAATGGATAAGATGAAGAGTTTTATAGATTGCCCATTGACAACACTACGGCGTAAATGGGCAATATCATTCAGGATTGTTAAGTTTTTCGTATATTAGACACGAACAGGTTTCTCCGAATCTCCGATGAATGATGCGAAGTCTATAAATCTCGAAATCGAATTGTATAATGAATGCATTGTTGCAATTTATGAAAGTCCCACCTTACTAATAGGGCGAATTCGTCGATAAAGCTACTGTGTAAGTGAACTTCGAACGTAGATCCCCCAAGGCACAATTTGACATTAATATTGAGAAACCTTTAACATAGCAAGCAATTAAACATTTGGTTGAGAAAATGCGTGAAAATGAAAAAGATCCTCAACGATTTCCGATGGCAATAATAACAAATTGCCAAGTTTGCTCTCTCATTGTGACTTTCCTAAATTATTGCATATAATCTGCCTTTCAAAGATATCACAATGCGGCTGATTTAGGGCACCATTAAAGATGGAAAATATTTTTAATGGCAAATGTATGTACTGGTACCTATGCTCTTGTACGTCTATGTAGTCTACACCTCAGGTTCGGAAATTGTCAATTCATTTAAACATGCGACATCAAATTCTGACCTAAAGAATGCATATGATTGTAGGGAGAATATTGGCAGCAGGGTGTCGCACGAATTACAAGCGGAAAGTTCCCGGGCGTGGCTGGCAGGGGTGATCAAAAATTAATTGCAATTAAATTAAGCTGAGCTATCAATTGGTCATAATTGCATCAGAAAGTAATCAATTAACTGCAATTATTAGGTGGTGCCAATCAATTAATTTCAATTATTTTTCATCATCAATTAATCAATTGCGACCTATAAATTTTTGAACAAATGTTATTTGCCGAAGCAAGGAATGAGTTGGATAACATTTTTTTTCTTTTAATAAAATCTTGAGATCTTATAATTTAGTGTTTCTCATTCAACGCGCATAGATCAAAGTCAAAATACAACAAATGTATAATCTGTTATACAACATCTGTTTGAGAAGGGCTGAAAGCCGAAATGCATTACGAAGACAAAAGCAATATTTTATTTTTATTTTGACTTTGATGTATGCGCGTTGAATGAGAAACACTAAATTATAAGATCTCAAGATTTTATTAAAGGAAAAAAATGACCTATAAATTGCAATGTAATTAGGTTTTGATAATCCCTGGCGGCTGGTACCCTGTCGCACTCTTATTGATATGGTTTATTGCGAACATGAAATCACATGTACAACAAACATTGATCAATGCCTATGCATTCAACAGTAACAGTAAATGTATATCCTCTGTAACTCTGCAACAAAAGATATTCAGTCTTTGAATTTCGGTTTCAGCAATTACGGATTACTTTGCTCATATTTAACTGAACTAGTGGTAGGCCTACCGTAAATAGAAATCGTGCGATATGCAAAAGTTACAGAAAATGATCACACAAAAGCGTGTAAATGTGCATGATTGTGTTAACAGTGCAATAATTTTTAGGTTGATCCGTGTGTGCATGTAATATCATACAAATACAATTTGAACAAAATAAACTGATTTCATACGGTGTAGAAGAGTAAAGGCATTTTTAGAAATTATAAACCTTCATAAATTTTGGCAAAAAATGGTTTGATGTCGATATGCTGATGCTAGAGTCCTAGGTAGGAATCTCTTATGTACGTATTATGAGCGGAAAAATCCTTTGAATTAAAACAAAGAGACGAATAACAAAATAAAATAATTTTCCAACAAAACTTCCCAACGCGTTTTTCGTTGTGACAGTCTCGAGAATATTTTTCCTCTACTTTAATAGGGAAGTAGGAGTCAATGCGGAGCTCACTTATTTCAGTTGCTTTCGCATTTGTTGGAAGATAATAGGATGTCTTCATTGTGGTGTCGTACGAGTCGATGAGAGCAAAAATAATGCACATTGTACCGTACATGCGCTTGTAATAATAATGGAAGCAATTTATGCCGTTATCTCTATTTTACATACATGCAAAGCAGATAAGTTTACAACCGCAATGCTCTTATACGTGTTCTGAATAAATCTTCATTAGTCGCATGTACCTGCAGCGTGCAGTGAACATTCCTTATGCCCTTTCTTTCAGATGGAATTCGAGGCACGACATGTTGAAGCGTCTGTTGGAGAATAAGAAGGTCATCGTCATGTATTCGGCAGAAAAAGAAATTCTACTCCTTTCCTCTAACGAATGGGAATTGATGGATAAAGCTATACATCTACTATCACCATTCTATGAGATAACTGTCATGATGAGCAAAGAAGAATCAAGCATTTCGGAAGTGATACCAATCGTGAAAGTCTTTGAAAAATTTCTTACTTCTATACATGAAAGGGTAGCAGGCGTGAAGACAATAACAGACGAGATGCTGTTGTTGTTGCGAAGACGATTTTCACATATTCAAATGGACAAGAACTACATGCTAGCAACCATAGTCGATCCTCGATACAAAATCGCATTTACTAATGACTCGATCAACGATGGTACTAATGTACTTCTGCAGGAGATCATTTTATTGCAAGCTGATCCCAACAGCAATGTAAAACCATCAGGACCTGGTGAAGAAGTCAAGCAACAATTGACAAGATCAAATCCCTGATAAATTTGATTTCTGGAGTTGCTTTGACGATCTAAAACATCAATCATCTCCCAAACCTCCGGAATCACCTGATCTTCTGCAAGAAGTGAAGTTATTTTTATCTCTTCCACTTTTGGAGAAAAAAGGCAATCCGTATGATTGGTGGAGCATGCATAGAAACACATACCCTCACATCTACGCTGTAGCCTTGAGATATTTGAGTGCATCAAGCTCGAGCATTTACTCTGAGCGGTTGTTCAGTGAAAGTGGCAACATATTTACTGCCGTGAGAAACAGAATGGCGCCTCTAAAAGGGGAACAGCTGCTTTTTTTGCATCATAACTTGCCAAGAATAGACTTTGACTATTAGTATGAAACTTTTGTAAAAGTGCTCACTTTTCCTCGTTTGATGATGCAGTGTCCCAAGCTAAGTTTTGAATTTGAATATTTGAATATATTCTGAGCTAAGTTTTGAATCCTTATCCAAAGCTGTTTTGCTTTCAAGATATGAATTTCGACATAAGCGTCAAGCATGTGCTGAAGGCCATTTTCAGGTAAACTACCGGGTGTCCACAAAGTCGGAAACCATAGGGAATGAAGGAACATTGCGGTCTAACTTGCACTTTTTTAATCTCCTCTCGGTTTGAATGGTTTGGACTAAGCTTAGAAGCTGACTTAATCAGTCACTCACACACTGGGACGCTAAAATGCAGACAATAGGACTGAAAACAATTGCCTCCACTGCAGGTCTTCGCTTAGGCGAAGTTTTCCCTAATTTGTCAACGCAGTCGTCACGTTATGTTTTCAATCACTCGCTTTAGAGCAGTAGCTCGATTGTTCATTATTACGATGTCGTTAACAAAGGATGGTTTCTCGATCAAATAAATGACAACGCAAATTTTTTGGAAGATGTTATGTTCAGCGACGAAGCCTGTTTCCATGTGTCAAGCGAGGTCAATAAGCAGAACATGCGATACTGGAGCCAAATCAATCCTCACTGGATGCGAGATGATAATGTTCAAGGTTCGCCGAAGGTGACTGTGTGGTGTGGGTTATGGGGATCTCGTTTGATTGGACCTTTCTTTTTCCATGAAACTGTGAACGGCGACACATACTTGAAAATGCTGCAGGAGCAGTTGCTGCCTGCGCTTAATGATATTGGATTCAAGCCCACCTGGTTTCAACAAGATGGTGCACCGCCGCATTACTCTGTCAAAGTTAGAAATTGGCTCGATGAGACATTTGATAGCTGGATCGGTCGGCGAGGAACAGTCGAATGGACTCCGAGGAGTCCTGACCTCACTCCTCTCGATTTCTTTCTTTGGGATCATATTAAGAACAGGGTATATCAAGACCGAATCAGATATGTATCTCACTTGCAAGAGAGAATCCTGGAGGAATGCTACGAGATTCGACAAAATGAGGTGATGCTGCGAAATGTGCAACATGAAATTTCAGTCCGATTTCAGAAGTGTCATGATGTTCATGGTGAGCACTTTGAACATTTACTATAAACACATACATGTACATAGGCCTACAAGTTGGCTGTGCTAAGTATAAAAGTTGTTTTCACTTCATTGTTCATTTAATATATGTCCCTTATCACGAACTATGCTGATTTTTCCATATTATACTCATATTTTCTACTAAATCCCTATGGTTCCCGACTTTGTGGACACCCTGTACAAGTTCACAACAGAGCATCGATTGGGGTACTTTTTTTTTAAGTATTAATATTGGAGCCATGTTTTGCATTGAATACATGAAAAATAGAGTATCTTAACTTAAAACATTCACACGTATGGTTATGTATTGTGTGAAGAATCTATTGTCAAACGGGCGGATACTAAATGGGTTAAATAATTAGGGACACTGTACACGCTATTGTAAATTAACTATGTTGCATGAACATCAATATCGGTAGTGCCGATATATCGGCCGATATTTGATTTTTGCCGATAAATTATCGGTATCGGTTATCGGCGAAATTTCTCATATCGGTACATCCCTAATTTACACCACGACGACAGACTTGCCGTGATTGGTGATAGATGATTGATCGCAGGTTCATTGGTTTCTCGTCGTAATTTTGTTTGATTATCGTCTACTACTTTCTTTGTGTTGCATCATGCATCGCAATTAGAAAAAAGAAATCATCATTCTGACATCAATACGTGGTGTGATCCAAAATGTCCCGGACTAACCTACTTGCAGATAACCTGTGATAACGAATACTACTTCAGATGTAAATTTAGGTCTTTAAGGCATGAGAAATATGAATTTTTTTTTCAGTTTTCTATTTTTTTATTTTCAAACATTTTTGTCTTGAATTTCAAGATTTTTCCTATAAATCTAGCGATTTAGAATTTAGATTAACTTGACAGTTAAGCTATCACTTAACGGAAAAACAAAATGTTCCAGAAAACAGGTATGAGCCGTTAGCATTGGTCACTTTTTGCGAACGAAGTCTCATTTCACATAAAGCTTTATGAATATTTTCCGGTGTCAAAGAATCTAAAAACTCAGTAACTGCATCCCGCAGTTCAACTGGCGATTCAAAATGGTGTCCACGAAGATGCTTTTGAGGAAAGTCAGGTGAATAAGAATAGTTGCGTTTCTCGTTAAGGCATTGGTTGTCTCCTGCGGTGTGTGAATCGGAGCATTGTCATGAAGCAAGTAGAGGGGAATGTTTCGTGGCCTCGCTTCAGATAATATATTGCTATTGATTCTTACTCCTTTATCCGCAAAGTCAACCAGTTGGATTCCCGAAGCGTTTCCAAAAGACCGTCAGCATCAACGACCGGCGATGTGATGTTCCGGATCTTTCAAAGGGGCAGACTTTCGCCACTCTGCAGATTCTCGCTTACTTTGAGGCAGATACAAACTTAAAGGTGTTTAAGGATGCAGTTCAGAAACTGATCTCCGTGCATTTTCGAGGAGATCCAAATTTGACTGTGCCCCAGAAGTCTGTTCTCCTAAACTGCGATATCCAAGTCTTTCGATGATGTCATGACAGGAGTGATAACTGATTCGCAACTCTCTTGACAACTCACGGATGGTTATCCTTCTGTGTTGCTGTAATCACTTCATCGCACTGACTCGATTTCTCTTCCGGAATCTCCTGCGGCGACAACAGTTTGAAAAATCTTGCTCCACAGATTGTCTTCCGCGTTTAAATTCGCTTATCCAGAAATAAGCAGTAGTTCTCGATGGAGCTTTGCTTCCATATGCCAGGCTTAATTCTTTAGAATGGCGGATCAGGAGGTATCGTATCACACTGCGATATTCGACTGAAACGCTTGTCACATCCATCATGAAAAAAATAGAACAAAGAACCATCGTTGACTTCTTAATGAAGAATGAACTTCACTGATTGATATCGTAACACATGAAGCAATTAACAAAAGACGTGCAATATTCATGGCAAAGATATCCGTCAAATAAGGTACAAATCAAAATCAATCTAACTATAACAATAAGACAAATCGGATCTCGATCAATTCAGAAAATACAGAAATTCATGTTAAAATGTAAAAATATTTTTTAAAAATAGAAAACTGACCGGAAAAATTTCGGCGACCATATTTCTCATGCCTTAAAGACCTAAATTTACATCTGAAGTAGTATTCGTTATCACAGGTTATCTGCAAGTAGGTTAGTCCGGGACATTTTGGATCACACCACGTATTTTCAACCAAATTACCTTTTAGAACTAATGCTGATGGTTCAGTTTTATCAGAGTAACCAATAATTTAGCTTTCTATATGTATGTACTTATCAGCATTTTGCCATTATTCTGGCTAGACTAGGGACACGCATCACAACAAGCAATAAAGTGAACCGAGCGCTCGGTACTTTAGGATCACATCATCATTGCTGCAACTTTCGATATCAATGCAAATTCTCAGGGAAAAGACTTAAGAAAATGGTTCATTGACGAATCAAGACTGCCATAATTCCGAACTAATTCCATTCCTATATATTCTACAAAGAGGTTCATCCTATTCGTTACAATATTTGGATTATATTTCAAATACAGTAAAATAAAACCGATGACGTTTATCACGTTCGAAGTTCCGACATATTTCAATGTTAAACGTTGCAGTACAGTTATTTTGGTATTTTTTTACTTTCATCTTAAGAGCAGTTCAGCTCAGGGCTAGGAGGTGAGGTGCATCGAAATCTCGAATTTTATTATTGAAAATCCACAAAAGTGAAACCAAGCGACCAGTACCCCTCTAACGGACAGCCCGTGTATATTTCTATATTTTGCATTGCAAGCAACTTGCATAACATAATAAACTTGAAAATTTTATAATAAAGATAATCATCAGCAGCTTGGCTAATAATTTTCATCTCAACAGAAAAACTGATGAATTAATAATATATGATGTCATTTAAAATAAATAAAACCAAAATAACAGATCTTCTAATCTGATTACGTTGTCCCCATCAGAAACGTGTTCGCACGCCTCTTGAAAGCATCAAGATTGTATTGGTCAGGGAAGCTGATTCCAAAGTTGTGCCGTGCGAACAAAAAAAGCTTTCCGAGTGAGTCACAGTACGTGCGCGTTCCAAGCTCACATGATAGCATGTGAGTGCATTAGCTCTGCGTGTGCTTCTGAAGAAGATCTTGGGTTTGGATGCGCATTATTTACTGCAGAGCTGCTTCTACCGAAATAATGTCTGTAGAAGAGACTGGGTGAAGCAGCATTCCGCCTGACGGAGAGCGGCTGGAATTCGTTAACGAGTTTTTCACCCATAACATTCTTGACACGTTTCTCAACCCGTCGGAGGAGGTTAAGAAGTGTCTGTGGGACAGTAATACTCCATCAGAGGACGAACAGTGACAGGTCTTTGATAAACGCTTGTCCAAGTCAGGAGAAGGAATCTTCAAGACTGCCGCTCTTATCAAAGATAAAAACCGGAAAGTCAAATCGGAATGGGCCGCCTGAAATACGTAGCTGTGGGCCACCTCAAAGTAAGAAGCTGACGATCATTCGCTATCACACAGCCGGGTAAGTTTTGAAAGTGTTCAGGCATAATCTAGGTCTGTTCTAATAAAGATGCTTCCAAATCCTCATAGTCAGTAAGTAAATAAGCAGTATAAAATTATTACTGAAGATTCTTCACTCATCAGTTTTAGCAAGGTTTACCAGAATGCATGACTCGAACAGCTACTATTTTCAGAAGAACGAGGCTAGACAAAGTGTACTACAAAGATCCCTCTGCCTACCCCCAATGCAAAATCAGCATGAAGTTATCGAACGATTTCAGCTCTATACATGGACTGTATATCATTGAATAATCTACATGTATGCCTATGGATAATTTTACTTTTTTCATTTTTACATTACAATTTACAATGCACTATTAATCAAGCCATGACAGGATACAAGATCCCGCCTTCATTGTGAAGAATTTTCATGAAAATACTACTAATTGCAGTTCAGCTGTTCAACGTTTCGAAGACTGCTTCAGCAGAGCGGTCTGGTCACAGCAAATAACTTAATACAAAATCCATGGATCAACGGGGTGGAATTGTTTGGGGGAGGCATTTCCTTAAGCCATTTTTCTTTCGAGAAGCCGAGAATGTGTGGCAAAATCTTCCTTTCCATGCTGTATAGAAGGATACCGACTGTCATTGTAGCATCTTCATACAGGATGGATTGCCAGCGCACTTCTACAGACCAATCGTAAATTATTTAAACAGCAATTTTCCAAAATCTTGGATTGACCGCCATGGATTGCCTTGCCATGACATATTAGCAAAGCCCTTAACAGTCATTTTCAACACCATCATTTCGACACCATCGATCATGCCCACTTGCTCAAAAAGATGAAAGATTGTCAGGTTCCTCAAGGCTTTTTGTTGTGGCTGCAGAGCTATCTGCGAGGAAGGTCAGTGAGAGTGAAAATTGGAACTAACTTCTCCGAAAATATACCAATCCAGAAAGGACTGTCACAAGGCTCAGTAATTGCTCCTACTCTGTTTTGTGCATTCATTGGGGAGATTAATTCATACAGTGCCGGAGAAAATACAATCAAATATGCAGACGATTTGAATTTAGTCGTTCCACTCTCAATCGGTGATTCAAATGTGATAAATCAGCAAATTGAGGAAGAAACACACCACATATCACAAATGTGCGAAAGTGACAGCCTTGCATTAAATTACGACAAGTCTAAAGTGATGTTCTACACTCGCCAAGATGTCCCTCCTCCAGCTTCAATATGTCTTCCAGTAGTGCAAGAACTAAAACTTCTTGGAATCACATTTGATAATAAAATGAATTGGGATAAGCATGTTGGTATGGTATACTGCAAAGCCACAAGAAGACTGAATATTTTAAGAAAACTGAAAAATACCCTCAAAGAAGACGAACTTCATCAAGTACACACATCCCTGATTAGGTCTCTTTTGGAATATGCATGCCCTGTATTCGTTGGTCTAAAGAAAACGCATATTCGCAAACTACAGCGTCTCGACAACCGTGCCCACCGAATAATATACAATATTTATCATGGAAGTGCCAATACGAGAAAGTGCAGTTGCAGAAAGAATGAAATTCAAATTCGCCGTGAATCAATAAGCAAGTCTCTTTTCTTTCGAATCGAAGAAAATAATGGCCATGTCCTTGACAATCGTATTTCTTCTCGAATGCGGACATACCATCGTGCACACTTTCTTCCCTTTCGTAACTTCTCTTGTGAACTATGACTTAAATCACCTTACCATCTGACATCTGTAACTTTTTGAATTATCATGCCTCCTCCATTCTCTGTATTTTATATCGATTGTCATTTTGAAAATATAAATACTTCATTACATCTCGTTTCCAAAATTTTGAAATTTGCGAGCACCAATCAATGCAAATAGCTAATTCGTTGTTTGCGCTTCATACACAAAGGTGAGCTGCCGGATTTCCAAGCACATCCACCTACCGATGGTTTGTTGAGTGAGTTGAGGGTATAACGCACCGATGACGGCTAAAAATCCAAAAACGCTGAAATTTCAACCTGAAACAACTTCATCAGTGCTTGTAACTCTGGCAATTATTCAAATCAAACCTTGCTCTCATCTCTTGTCCTTCAAGCATATGTAATAAAACACAAATACATGTCTGAGAACAACTTTTGGCTTTTAAACAAGATTATGACAGCCATTTGATCAAAGTTGAGCCGCCATGGCATAAGAAAGCGCAACATCAACACGAAAGGAAATCCCTATCCCTTCTGCAGCTGTTTGCGAGATTTCTATTTTCGTTGGTATCTTCGCCGCAATTTAGACGCCTTTGCAACAAGTGATCGTACAAAATATTCTCTCGTCACTCGACCCTCATGTTCCCGAAACTTTTCGGTAAATTTCTGTTTCATGTTTTTCTGGCAGGCACTTCTTGAAAGACACCTTTTGGAGAGCATCAAAGGAATCAAAACTCAATTCATAATCTACTCTATAATAACGTACTACAACTTTTTCGTCAAGCATCCCCGCCTAAATTTGTTACTTATTTCGAAACCTTGATTACTTGCCTTTTGTCCAGCTTCTTCAAGATTGACGAAGGAATCACTGACTTGCTTGTAGAAGGATCTCCTGCTCCAGTGTCAAGCGGATTTTTAGAAAGTAGCTGCTTTGTTATTGATGACCCAATGTCCCCTAGCAATCTGCATAGCCCCGTTCACAATTTTAAAGGGCCCTACATAATCAAAAAAGGCCCCCGGACTCAATATTGAAGGGTCCGGTCTCAATCCTATAGATCCCTTACAATCTCAAAAGGTCCATTCATACCTAAAAAGAACCGTTCAAAAAGCAAAAAAAGTTGCCGTTCACACAATCTCAAAGGGCTGCTTCACAATCTTATGGGCCACTCTCAAAGTCTAAATATGGCCTCGTTCACAAACTTAAAGGGGTAAATCACAATATCAAAAGGGCACCTTTACGATCTCAAAAGAGCCCCTGCACAATCTCAGAAGGGCCCCCTCAAGACCTTAAAGGGGCACCTCCACATCCTTAAAGTGCCACTGCACAATATTCTCGAGGGCTCATCACGATCTTAAAGGGGCTCCTTCGCTATCTCACAACGGCCCCCGTTTTTGAAGCATTGAAGGAAACAAGTCATTCGGCAAGACCATTTGCAGTGACCATCATGAAAATTCGGGAATTTCCGAAAACAATATGATGATAACTAAGGACAATACACACACAACACAACTAACAACATTACACAACTAAGAAGTTAAGCATGATGCGAGAACAGTGATTGAATAGTGATGTAGAATTTACTACTACCACGCATTTATAGGTTCATAGATTGCATACTAGTAACTAATTTCTATTACATTTCCAATATTTTCCTTATTATTGCCATGATCATTACTATTGTAACATCTGTAAAAATTGAAGCATTGAATCTTTAAGCTTCTAGTGCATCGAATAGATGCCTCCGATTCGAAGATAAGTTCAGATGACCCGAAGAGGTTTTATGTGATTGCAATGCATGGAAGAAACTGAATACACATCTCAATTTGAAAAACTTCGTGCTGACTCAAATCACTGCCTCTGGAATCGAAGTTCTGCTACATTATATTCACCGCAGATATTCACTCTATACTTTTGGTACTATTTTTATTTAACTTTTAGACAGAATTTTGTAAGCTTACATACACACCTTTCACATTAATCGCAACGAATAAAAAAACACTAGCCTCGCTGAAAAACAAATAATAAGACATGTGATAAAACTCTCCTAGAATGAAGAACTACGTGATGGCCAAGTATTTTTGGCATGTACCTAGTATGAGGATCATAGTTATGGTGTAGTGAACGTCTTAAAATGTTCTCTAAAAATTCTAGAATGAAAAAGCATGGTAGAAGACATAGGCGAAAAAGTACCTTCCTGTAACCTGAACAATAATATTGGCCCTTCAATACTTGAAGTTTGCTGCAAAAAGTCTCTACCGACTTCAGAACAGTCACCTATCTAATCAATTCTAAATTCTAGCTCATCGCGGAACCTGCGGACGCTAAGTCCATCAGATTCGTGATCTGATCCGCAACTGGAATGTTTTCCCCAACCCTCTTTCTAGTGAATAGTAGATTGAGCGATCACTTCTAATCGGTCTACCTAAATTGAAAAGATAGATTGTTTATCACTTGAAATTATTCAACACACTTCAATAAACATAAGACGATTTGAAAATTTGCGTTCCATGAACTTTTGAATGAAGCATGGCTGGAGTTATGATATCTTCTCGAGCAAGTTCAGGATGGAAACATCCAGTTTGATACAATCGTGTAACAGTGAGTGCATCAACAGAATCGCATTAACGCTATTATATAGAGATGATGATTAATTGATGTCCTCATTTGAGCAGCAATTGAAGAGGAGCACAATGCTTTAGTGAATTGTTTTAAGTGCGTAATACACAAGAGTGTCCATTACATTGAGTTTATCATATTGTGAACAAGCAAAATGAATACCAGATCGTTTATCAAATCAATCGGATCAGTCGAGTAGACGTCTAAGGTTGGCTGTACCATTTCAATGTGAAAACTGCTGATATCTTATTGGGATTTTACTCCCACTTTCAAATTATGGACATTTCATTCGATGACAATTTATTGACTGCCTCGCGTCTGAGTTTCCTGCGGAAACATGAATTCTCTGACTATTTTTGATTTGAACATGATCAAACTTCTTCAGAACATTTAGACAATTCGTACACAACGTTACAACGAGAACCGGTACATTTTTATGATATATTGTCCAATCTTTATCATAAGAATTATGTAAAGAAATGCCACTGGATATAAGCCTTTAGAATATTGAAGCTGGGACATTCCCATAACGACGTCTACATGTTTCATAATTTTAATAAACTTATAGTTAATAAGACTTAAGGTTTGTCCTTAAGAGGACAGGTGGTGCGTTCCCACCAGACTAGATGACAGATTAGTGACAAGAGAGAGAGAGTTACCTTCATTGAATATTGTGACTTAAGAATGATAATTTTCTTTTTATATACTTTTCGCATGCTTGCGAGATTTGTAATTATAAGAAATCGAAACAAAGTGATTTCATCATACTTGCCAATCATTATCTGACAGTTTATAGAAATCATCAAATTGATTGACTTGTTGAATATCGTTGATAGTGGCTTTGCTAATAAATCTGCCATCTCCTTGTAAATCCTTGGTTGAATACCATCAGATCCAGTAGATTTCTTTACTGACACTTTTGAGAGAATATCAAACACATCTTGTTCTTCTACATGGAATTCCCAGTCGGAATCGATGCATCGGTGAGTCGACTCCTTATATTGATACGGGTTATCGTTGAACGTAGCAGAGAAGTCATCAGTGATAGCTTTAATTAAATCCGATAGCGACCCAAATTCATTAGTCAGTTGAGCAATCCCGTTTTAAGTCTTTGGCTTCACTTCCGCGTTGACCAAGCCCCATAGACCCTTTGTTGAACTCCTTAGTTTGTTGGCCCATATTGTCTTTGCTTTGGATATTTCTTGCTTAGTCTTGCTTTTCAGATGATTATACAGCTTCCAGTTTTTGGTACGGTATGCAGCCCACCGTTCATCAATGAGGCTTTTGGTAAGTGGTCCGGTATGTGAACCAGGGTTGAGTCTATAGAGGCACTTAGCCAAGTTTCGGTTACACAAATTAGGGCTGGATCATTGACTTCGGCAAACAGTCTAAGATCGTCAATTTTGTGAAAGAGTGAACGTGCGTTTATGAGGGTGAGTGAGGGAAAGTCTATCGAGCGGGTTAAAACATCTAGTGAAAATTCTGCCCTCGTCTAAAATTTGGGACTGTAATGACCTTTCCATTTCGAATTGTTACATTTTCTCCCTCTTCGCGTCTTCTCCTTAACTCAGTCTGCAATTCCCACCTCCTTTCACGCTCCATCTTTGTTCTATCAGGATTGATGTAAACCTTCCTGAATTCAGCTTTGTGAGACTCTCTTAGTTTTCTTGCATTTTTCAGTATCAGAGTTCTGTTTTCATCTCCTTTACATTTGAAGCGGAGAAGTCGGGGAGACTGCCTGTCAGAGGATGGTTTTCCAATTCTGCTTATGTTTGTTACGGGTACAAATTCGCAGTCCATCTCTTTCAAGACTGATCGTATAGAATCGCTGTCAGCTGCTTTCCTTACCTCTATTGTTCCCTCTGTCTGTTCTGTTACTCCAGAAATGACAAAGTACTTTCGCCGAATGTTTCGTTGATGAACTTCGTCGAAAATGCTATCTCTCTGAGTGTACCTTATATCATTCAGCTGTTGCTGCAGTATACTGTAATCTTCCTGTAACCTGTTGTAGTTATTGGAAAGGGTTTTTATTTCATTAAGAAGTGGTTGTAATAGCATTTCCACTTGTTGTGAGACAAGCAGAGCTATGTCAGCAGCATTTGTTTGTGATCTCGAGGCTGCAAGTTCTTTCTCCTTGCCGACTGCATCTTTCAGAGCTGTAAACAGCTGTTCTTTGCTTAGTTTGTTCATTTGCGTTGATGACATTCTTCTTACGTCATCGAACTTCAATGGTGATTTAGACATATCGAACTGATATTCCTCTTGACAAAGCTACCAAACCAGTTGACAAAGTTTTAACACAATTTTGATGACGTCTTTGGCGTCACAATCACGTGAGTGGCGATCGATATTTCAAAAATCCGGCGGCAGAGGTTTCTTACACACGAGCGTCGATAACAGCTGATTGAGACACAGTTGACAGGCCAACCGTTCAACATTCAATGAGGCAACACGCATGTACAACAAGCCACGCACGAAGCGAAGACAAAGACCAAGACCGAGACAGACGGAAGAACACGTCGTCCGAAGTTGACGCTGTTGTTGACGATAAATGTCAACAACAACCTCTTCATCTCCTCACGTAACAACCGCCACTCGACAGAAAGCACATCATCTCCATTAACACAACCACCGAACATGACGACAACAAAACAACTCAAACAAACACCCTCACCAAGTCGGAACATACCAAACGCATGAACAGAACAACTAAGTCATAAACTCAAACCCCCAAACAGTCCGAAAGTCAGACGCAGAACATTGGCACAGCTCCAAAACAATAAATCACCCTTCTTGAAGGAATATCTACACAGACAAACCCATCTGTCTGCAGTGTATAAACCCCATAATACTGAACATCTCTTCGCCTGCACTCACTCAGAACTCTCACATCATGTGACCTCTGTGAGCAGCCGATTGGCCCGCCCAACACCTGACGGCTCCCTGGACCCACTCCCAATAGCAGCAGGGAGGGGGTGGGTCGACACCACCACCAGGTACCAATAGGATGGATACAGAAAGGCTTTCAGTTCAACGAGTGGGACGTATGGTGCGTTGGATTGTGTTATAGAAGTCGACCCTGCTACTTTAATTGAAAGTCTGATAAGGCAATCACAAGATACCTCTAAAATCAAGAGAGATAACTTCTTATCTCCGTGTTGTTGTCAATGAGCACCGCTATCAAGAAATGATGACTAAAAAGGTGAAAATACATGTATATCTCAGCCATTCATTCAATCATGAACATGCAACACATCCGCTTTACTTCAAGATAGAATCCAGTGAACCGACATCTACTCTTCAATCCAAAAACCAACATGGTGGTAGCAATGTTGGTATTCAGTAATCTACATATGCTACCCGAATTGAATTATGCGCTGAGCATAACATCTCTCATGTTCTGTTTTTCTTTTGGGTCCAAATGCAAGAAATGTACAGGATCTATTCTGAAGCTCTCGTCTATATCAACATCAATTTCAAAAATTCAAGCTCCCATCGAGTTAACGACAAAGATATTCAATTGACATCTTTTAATAAGATTAAAGTAGAAAAGGAAAGCAAATCTGATTGTTTGTTACGTTTCGTGCTTTTAACTATAAAATGATACTTCACTGACAATGCTGTGCCAGTGGATGATTTGGTTGGTATGAACATTGCGACGTCTCGGGGTTAGACCAGGTGACCACAAAAAATCAGAACATGCACTTAGACTCTGTGCTACGGAGACCACGTGGTATTGCTTGTGTTGACCAAACGTTGGTCGTGCGGAAGAAGCCCTCACAAGAAAAATGTTTGCTGTTGATTGTAGAACCCTCCAACGTGGCTAATGGAGATACGCATATCTAATCATATTCCATTTATGTCAAATTTCGCTTAGTTGATAGTCGGACATATATAGTATAACTTTGCCAGGCGGTTTCTAATACCATGAAGTATTTAGAAAAGCAACTTGAAAAGTATGAAATTGGGCTTGAAAAGAGGGATATAACATTGAACCATCCGTTAATGAATAACTAATCAGACACCAATATTGCTTTCTCAGCAAACGTACATACAGAAATAATCGCCTTATTTTAATCCTTTTATCTGGGTACACGAGCAGGATGCATTTTCTAAGATTTACAATTTTCAAATTTTTACTATTACGAGCATGGTGTTCGAAAGTTACTGGAATAAAGGGCTGTGCTATCATGTGGAAAATTTTGGAACTAAGGATATCATTTGCGAAAGTGACTCGATGCGAGAACGTGTCCGATGAATTCACTTGCCGATGTGTCCAGTGAATTCAGTTACGATGTTTTCATCGAAACACGAATCAGGTATGAGAAAGAGGATGAAAAATCCGGAAACATTCGCTGTAGAGGGGCCCCATGCGTCGACAAGTTGCAGTATTCATTACCAAGATTGATCGGAATTCCATCCGGACGATTCTCATCTCTCACCGATGACTGATTTCACGAAGTACTCAGCTAATCTGGAGGAGTACTAAATTGATAACAATGGTGCCTGCTATCAAGAAAGTTCTTCTTATTATAAAATAGGAATGAGGTAGAAAATGCACTAGCACATGCGATTCCGATTCATAAATCAAATATTTGGACAAAACACTATCATTAAGATTATAAAATCAATATTTGTTGACACCTCTCAGGTGCTGCACGAATAAGTAAACATTTCCAAATGAAACTAGCGCAATCAAAACAGTTGATGTTGCTCGAAACAAATCACATGGAAAATATGTCATGTCCTGATATGAAAATCAATGGCAATAAGACATAGTATAATGAACTAATTTGTTCGTGTTTGTTTAGTGCGTGTGGGCTGCTTCCCAGCCTCATAATCGACCTGCTATGATGACATGTTCCCTAAAAATTAACCGGAAGCTCAAAAGCTCTGGGGCATTTGAGAGCATATTGGAACACATACAGTTAGATAGGCAAAAGCAAGAAAAGGAAGATGAGAGCGTGTCGGTAGCAGAGAAGCGCAGTCGATGGCCACTCTCTCCTAACTATGCATCGTTTCAATGACGTTGTAGACAGGAGGAGAACAGTCTCGAAGGGAATGACAAAGAGAACATATCCAGGGTCGAACTATGAGGTGGATAAAAGGAATGTATCAGTGTTAAAGGAAACAGATCATAACATGAGAGATCTTTTCAATCAGTTGAGCAGCGGTAATGAGATAGTCATCTGAAATATACGAATTACAGTGAGAGCGATTCTTAGAAGTCTCAAATTCATGAAATCCCACATCTCTTTTCTATACCGAAACTATGAAGAAGTAGAAGACTAAGAATTTTCATCAAGATCAAAGTAATGCATCTAGATCATAAATACGATTTAAAAATGAAGTTGTGCTTAATGTCATACAATCAAATGAGTCGCGGATTTCTGGTTTCGTCTTCACTGGAACACAGGAAAATTGATTACAAAACCATCTTTCCTTTTTAGGTATAATTATGAGAACCACTTAATGCGACAATACACCCAAATGAATTCGTGTATAAACTGATCGCAGGCCATATACATGTAGATCATGCACATGTAGGCGCATGTTATTTTCATCCTCATTACGGACTAGGCGGTCAGCTATTGGCTATTATTTTCAATAAGTAGCATTTTTCATTATTCTATTTGTAATAAATGATGACCTTACTGTGCATAATTTTTCATATCAGTTTTTGATCATATATCAATTATATCTACAAATATGTATGACTATCATTCACTATGCCAATTTCACTCATCCTTT
The DNA here is from genome assembly GCA_907163375.1 of Prostheceraeus crozeri. Lineage (NCBI taxonomy): Eukaryota > Metazoa > Platyhelminthes > Polycladida > Euryleptidae > Prostheceraeus > Prostheceraeus crozeri. The sequence continues at coordinate 68,573 of CAJQUW010013002.1, forward strand.
CAGAAGATACAAAGTTTCTAATAATTGAGGCATTGCAGCTTTAATGCTAAAAATCGCGAAAGCGTCGGTGTGTCCTCATTAGTCAGTCTCGAACACGCAATATCCAAAGCATACGGATATTTCCATTTCGATCGCCTTCCTGGGGACTAAGAAATGCAAAATCTGTTTTTATTCGACGAGTTTTTGCGTTAAAAGATAATAACTGAAAGTGAAAATAAACGTGACCAGACTCGCATGACTGCTACCTTATCGGTTGGCATAATCTTGCCAACCATTTTCCTAATATGAGGCACCTCACTGCCATCATTTACGGACAGAATCACTGAAAACCATTCCGATAGAGGAGACATTTCCAATTCCTGTGTATTACGTTTGAAGAAACAGCGAGACAGAAAGATAGATCTAAATTCCAGACGAGTTGATTGTGCCTCTGCCAGAGTAGAAATGTCTAGACAAGTCGGAGCAAGTTTGCGTACAATTCGTAATCGGTAGTTGGCTATTTCTGCTACGTTGGCTACGTATCTTGAAAAGTCGCATATGACATTCCCACCTTATCAGTGTACTGTGAAATTAACATTCATTCGACCAGAAGACAAAAAGACCTTCTTTGATTGATCCAATTGAAGAATTTCTATCCGAATATTTCAATTAATGATAGGCTCCTTGAATGTACTTGAAACTATATTCTGGCAAATGTCTTAAACAGAATCATGGAGCGCATTGCAAGTAACACATTTGCATGCATCAAGGGCATGATCATGCATCATATATCTTCCAACATTAAACAAAATAGCTTACTTGAAGAAGTAAGACATCTCATTGTTCCGTCAACCTCATCGCACGAACGATTTCTGAATTCCTATATTTCTTAAATTCGATCAACTGTTTGAGTTGCACAAGACTATGAGTCCCACCCACACAGAAAGGGTTGACGGCAGAAAGGGCACCCGGTTGCAAAAAATCGCCACAAATCAAATGTATGAAATGTCGTTTCCGTGTAATGAAGATCAGAGAGGGTCACCTCCGGACTCTCGTAGTGCGAACAGGAAGGCGCATCAGCAGTCCCGGAGTGATGCGATAGGTGCGATCAGGGGTTCACCTCGGGATCCTCTGACCGAGGTGCGACATGCGAACAAGGGACATCAGGGAAAGATAACAACAATGAAGCAAGTCTGAAAGTCTGCAAACTGAATGTTGGTTCAATCCTAAAAAGAACTAATGAAGTCGTTCAGATTCTGGACAGAGACTGTGATATTTGTTGTATGCAGGAGACAAGTTGGAGTGGCGGATCAGCAAAGACAATTAGTGCCAAAGGATTTATCCTCAGGATTATCGGTTCTGTTTACGCCCTTAAACTGGCAGGCCTCTCGTGGGAAAAATTCTTTGTGAAGTTACTGAGTGATGTATCAACCGTTCATGATGAAGAAATCCAAATAATAGGTGGTGACTTCAACAAGCATGTAGAACAACGGGACATCAGCGGGAATCGCGCGCAGGACGGTTTCGAAATCCATCATGGCGGCCAAAGGATGGTGTGCGCACTCATGATGGAGTCACGCTATTGGATATGTGTACTGCAACCAATCTTGCAATAGCCAATGCTTTTTACACGAGACATGAGAGTAACTTGATAGCAAACACGTCTGACCCGTGTGAATCCCAGATTGTTTTTCCTGATGAAGCGCCTTGTCAAAAACATCCATAAATAACATCGTTACTTCAGTCTCCACAGTCCACCCGAGCCCAAAGAAAATGACGGCATCATGTAGAGCGCAGGTTTACATAACGGCATCAACAATTTGCGAGAGTGTCTTATATGCCTATTTGGCGCACGAGCAACAAAAACAAGACGTGAGAGGATGACAGTCTGCGTGATTAGCAATTTTTCGGATCAATTTGACACATCCTCGATCAAGCCTGACTTTCAGTGGAAGCTTATTGGTGATGAATCCCAACGCTTAACGATGCGTTCCAGACGATCGAGTTTCGTAAACAATTTTGCAGGGATGTCACAAATAATAGGCCGACAAAATGAAATTCTCGAATATACAAATGTGATGTAAGCTTGCTATATAATGCAGCTGTCATCGTCATTGAGTGACAAGCGTTTAACCAATGACAAGGCACGACAACACCTGTGATATATAAAGGAAAACTCACAACTCCATGAACAATTCTCACTGAAGAAGACTCCCAAAATTTTCAAATGAGGTACTTGGTTAGTTATAGCTCTGACAATAACAGTATCAGATCTCTAATTCAAATAAGGGCGTCTTGACACAGTTATGCATTTGGCCTTTGACACGTTTATGTTCAATTTCTTATTAGATGACCATTCACATAAGGCATTTACATCTGATTGAAAAACATTCGGCTTATTATCGGCTGCCAGATGAGCATGTGTGATGTCATCAGCATATGAAATGTTTTTGTATTGACGAATTTATGTAAGTTATTGATCATCATAACAAGCAGCAAAGGCCCCAAGATGGAGCCTTCGGGCACTCCACTGCTGACATAATTCCATGGCATCAAAATGTCATTTACAGATACACGTTCACAGGGATCGAATAAAAAGCTTTTGACAATGTCAATGGCGTGTGAATTATTATTGAAAAAGATACTAAGGCTGTTAAGAAAGTTGGATGACTCAAAGAATCGAACGCTTTCTTGAAGTCCAATGCCAGCACTTGACAGAAGTTCGATGTGCTCGCAGCAAGATGCTGAAGCATTGTCAAGCGAATAGCTGCTAGCGCATTGGTGCAGCCACCTAAGGCGTTCGGAACAAAGCAAATTGTCTTGGATCAAAATTTCCCTACAACTCGGAAGTAGAGGACGATTTGTAACGAGGAAGAGAGTCTTGAAGTCTGGAGAAGGCATTGAGTGTCTAATTAAAGTAGAATTCCCTTCCTGGATTATGGAAGGACTGGCTCTTATACATCCAACGGAAGGACCACCGCCCCCAATCTCAATCATCAACGGTGTGGTCAAGCACCGTCCCATCCCTGACCGGCCGGGCCGGCCACCGATTGGCCGGTTTTGATTACGCAGGCCGCCGGCTCGACCCCGGCCGGTTCCAACCCTGATATCTGATGCCATCTTCATCATCCGTCAACTGCATGAAAAATACTTCCGCAAGGAGAAGCCATGACATCTACTTCGCATTTGTAGATATGGAGAAGGCTTTCGCGAGCAATCATGTGGTGGGCAATGTGAAAATTGATAATTGACTGGTGGTGGGCTCATACGAGTAGTACAATTGATGTTCAGACAAGTTCAAAAGTTATACAGGGTGCGGCAGAAAAACCAAGTGTTTTTAATTACGCTATATTTCAGTACATATTGGAACAAAATAGAAATAACTTATGTATACATGTTCTTTGGATCATAATTAGGTTTTTTTTGTCATATTGGACATCAAGACATTTTTTTTTTTTTTTTAGATTTTTTTTTTTTAACTATAAATAGCTCTTTCATGCTTCAATGCACTTAATGAATATATATCGGAGAAAAAGTTTTTTGAAAAAACAAAAAGCTTTAACATAATTTTTTTGAAAATAAAAATATCATGACAAGCTGAAATAAAATAAAAATCATAATTTTCGAATGAATCCAACTTCACTCATGTGTTCTCTTTAAACGAAACACGAGACACACGAAGAAGCTCTTGAAAGTAGTTCGACTCGACTCACTCAACCTGATTTGACAGATTGCATTTGATTCCTTATTGTATTCTTTTCTTCAATTCAGAGTGCGGGGTTTGTCCTAAGGCCTTAAGCCCTAAGGAACACAGAAATCAACCAAAGAAATCAATCATTGATGAGTCACTTCTGAGTTCTTCGCTGTGGCTTCTTTTTCTTCAATCTTTTCTTGCGCGTTCGAAGTTGCCTACTTAAGAAGATGATGATGTGAAGAGAGACTCATTGAATTTGCACCTGATTTGATAGTAGCGGCGGAAGTCACGTGGAAGTTCATTCACAGACACGTTGACATTTTACGAAGTTTCGTACACAAAAGAAAGTGTGTTCTAACGTCCAATCAGTCATTCTCTCAGACTTGTTTCTTCATGTTTTCTAAGTGTTAGTGTTTCTTCAAGTAAACTGTTAAGTTTTAACGTTTATTGACATTCAAGATATCGATTGAATTTGAGATCTCGATTGAAAATAAGATGAATGTGTTTTAATAATTGATGTGTATGAAGCTAATGTGATGTGTAGCTATTAAAAGTGAATATTGCAAAATGCAGTGAAGTGGTGCATGGCATAATGAAAGTGTTTGTTTTCAAACTTACTGTTTGTTTTTAGGGCGTTCTGTTTAAAGGGGAAAATGATTAAAATATAAAAATAAAAAATTTTCTAAAAAAAAATAATAAAAAAAAATAATAAAAAATAAAAAAAAAAATAATAGATTAACGTGAACTTAAACGAAAAAAGTTATTCAGACATTACCATTTTGACATTTATTTCTGTTCTATTTTATTATAAAAAAAAACACTTGGTTTTTCAATTTAAAAACAATATCCTGTAGTTGGATCCCGCTACTGTGAAGAATTCAGTGTGAAAGTTGGTCTATATCAAGGCTTTGTCCTCAGTCCCATCCTCTTCATCATCGTGATGGAGGCCATCAGAGAAGACTTGTGCCTTGGTTGTTCTTCGGAACTGCTCTTCGCTGACGATTTGGTCATTATAGCCGACTCGATCGAATTTTTTAAGCTTTATTTCAACTGTTAAAAAACAAATCTGGAACGTAAAGTTCTGAAAGTCAACGTAGGGAAGTCTTAAGGTAGTTTTTCTCAACAAGGTCGATCACACGACACAATAAGTGGATAAGGCCAGTTATCCTTATGGTGTTTGTAGAAAGGCAGCTAACAATTGGCAGGAACTCAATTCTGTGTTCGCAGATTCTGAATCGCAGATTTACCGAGTGTGCTGCGTGGGTAAATCGGTTAAGATGGTTTGCGCATTTGCAACGCATACCTGATTCGAGCTGGCCCAAAAAGACGCGGCTTCTAGAAGTATCCGGTCAGAACATCCGTGGAGATCAAATGAAGAAATGAATGTATAACGTGGAGAAGAATCTGCGAGATCTACAACTCGACACCTCGTCACATGGCGCAGGACCGTGCTGTTTGGAGAAGCGCAATCCGCCCACACCGGAATCGGCATGATATATCGTCTAACTCACAAACCTGAGAAAACAAGGACTCAAAATTCGGGCAATTAGTTTGCTGCAAGATAATCTCATCTATATGCTACTTCGACCTGCCTCGCCGAGTTTGCGATATCTTTATGTCATGAAAAAGAAGCAAGTAAGCAAGTTCTGACATTATCTGTATGGAGCATACCACCAAGACACTAAATATGTGAAGTATGAAAATGGGAAGACGAACACATTGCCCGATGGAGGAGTACAGCAGAATGGAAAAAGTGGTCTGGAAGACAGAAGACAGTGGTCTGGCAAATCCTAGAAATCCTGGGCAGCGTTTAAATAAATTGATCGATGTTAAACCAATGAAAAGATAACGCAATCAAACAAAGGAAATATCTTCGAATCATCCTTCTCTAACATAATGTTTACATAAATTCTGGTAAACCAGCTGGAACAATTCAATAAATGGGCAGCTGATCCTGTAAGAGAGGAAAACGAAGATTGCCGAAGATATCTACGGTATTCCAAAAGACCCAAACAGTTCCTTGTACATTCACGAGTCGAGTCATTCACAATAATTTGCTTTCTTGTTAGATCAGAATGCTTAACAGTCCACAACTAAAATTCACGATTGTATTATTGCTTAACAATAAATACTGTGGTGATGAAAGATGAAATTTTTAATGAACAAAATGAAGAAGATTCATTAAACATTGTCATGACAAGAAACACTTTTATTTGACCAATGGCATGCAAAATATTTCAAGCAACTCACATCGTAAGCACCGGCTTTGATTTGAGCATACAATCGTGACTGATCCTCGTCCCAAAATGGAGGATATCCCACCAAAAGAATATACAAAATAACTCCTGAAAAAAGGAATAGCGAGATTGTACACTTTATTCAGCAACAAAATTTGCTAAGTTACCGCTAATTTTGAAATACATCTATGCAGGTGTATTTAGTTAGGTGCATTCCTTACTGTTTTTAGTGACGAAAGAATAGACGATCATGCTAGAAAGTATACATCTCGTCAATTCTATCGGAGAAGTTTAATTAAATATAAGTGTCTCTTCAAAATTAAACAATACATAAGTCAATTGTATTCACATTGTCAACTATTCGATTAAACGTTGCATCAAGCTTGACATCATCGTTATTACGCAATGTTCCCATGAACTGTACTTCCGGAGAATACAAAAGATGATCTTTCGTATGCTCTGCAAACTTCCTTGTTTGTCAGCAAATAGCGATTAAGGTGAAATTTTACACAGTAATTTCACCTAATTGAATTTTACATTTTTACAACATATGCTGCTGAAATTTAATTACAAATTTTGGTTACTTAGAGGGCTGTGCACTAAAGGCTGTGTTCGATAGTGGGATTAAGTCCACTGAAGAACAATATACCCGCCCCAGACTTATTTCGACCTAATTAGTTGGTGGCAACTGATTTCTGTAAAAAATATTCTGCTCCAGCAAAGCAAGGAGCCATGGATGAAGCTGGGGCTGCTCAATGAACAGAAATCATTTAAATACGTTATTCTAAATTAAGAGGAGGAAACTGATAAATTTTCTAAGCTTCCATCCTCCATCTGAAGCCTCTTTACACGCATCTCGAAAGTATACTTTCATCTTTTAGTTATTTGTTGATAAATCGCTGTTTTCATGAGATAAGGACTACTTCAAATATCTCCATCTCTTAACATTTTTTTAGTTAGACGGCTCACTCTTTTCGGTGAAATTAAGTTGATTTTAAAGACCCAGTCCGCCCAAATTCACTTAACGTTTTTTTCACGCAATCATATTAATTCTCTATGTGGTGAATGTGTCTACACCCCCTGACAAACAATCGCGCCGTGGATCAGCTCACAATCACTGTTTCTTTCTTGAGTGATGACGTCACTAGTGAAATCACCCGACGTCTCCAGTGTAAGTCTGCACAACAGCAATAACGCTGTAATGAGTAAACAACTATCAACTGCTTTCCTCGCTCTGCACTAAAGTGAAATCTCACGCCCTCGTTTGTTAGCAAAGCTGTTTGTTCATTATCCTGAGTGTGAACCATGCCTCATACTTGTCCAAATTTTGGGTGCAATACAAATAAAAACTCACCCAGATTTGAGTTTCTTTTCAATACCCAAAAAACTCTGACATCCGAAAGACAGTGAAACCGAAGAGTGATAAAATTTGTGTGCATTTTGCAGCATTGGACCGAAAAGTTACTCTAGATACGAACGAATGAATATGCACATAGTTCCTTAAACATTATGAGCTATCGAAACAGGACATATTATAAAAAATTGGGCGGACTGGGTCTTTGAGTAGACATATATTTTACTATGGTTTATTATTCATTGACCAAATCCAATGTTACTGATAGCATAAATCTGCGTGTATCATAACGATCAACTTATCATAATTTAAGTCGATAAAATTAATTCCATTAAACGAAAAATTCATATGCAAGAATACATGATTCACAATAGACTTGAAAAGGGAATTCCGATGGCAATGAAGACAAACTACAATGCAGTCATAAATAAATAGCTGACAATCACTGCATGATATTAAAAGCACAGACCAGAAAAAACATATCAAGTCATGATTCTATATTAATCACATAATCACAGATTCTCTTTCAGGGTTGCCACTCTTATCAAAAATAAAAACCGGGAAGTCAAATCGGAATGGGCCCCCTAAACTACGTAGTCGTGGTCCCCCTCAAAGAAAGAAACTTATGATCATTGGATATCACACAACCCGGTAAGTTTTGAAAGCATTCCAGCACAAGTTGGCTCTGTTCTAATAAAGATGCTTCTGAATCGTCACAGTTAGCAAGTAAATGTATAAAATTATTACTGATGCTTATTCAATCATCAGTTTCAACAAGGTACACTAGAATACATGACTCGAACAGCTACTATTTTCAGGAGTACCGTTTTCGAAGGTTAGACAAAGTGTACTACGAAGACCCCTCTACCTGCCCCCAATGCAAAATCAGCATGAAGTTATTGAACGATAATTGACGATTTAAGCTCGATATAAAGACTGCATATTATCAAATAATCTACATGAAGGCCTATGGATGATTTTACATAACTATTTGAAAGACAACTTTCTTCATTCCGTTCAAAAATTTTACATTCAAATTTATAATGCAGTATTCCCCTGCAGCTTTGCCATTTTCTATTAATCGTGCCATGGCGTCACACGATGCAAGATCCCGTCTTTATTGTGAAGAATTTTCATGAAACCACTAGGAAATTGATGTTCAGCTGTTTGACGTTTGGACTGCTTCAGAAGAGCGGTCTAGTCACAGCAAATATCTTCACAGGGTGTCTACTACATCAGGAATTTTCAAATCCAGGAGATATTATTGCAAAAATCAAGGAGCCTATCGAAATTTTTATGATAGTCATAAAATGACCATCTCGTGTTATCGCCATTTTAACAGTGCCGATACCTACTAGGTATTTCGTATTTCTTTTTTTCTGCTTCTTTTGTGTCTAATAGAACGCCTAATTCCAAAGCATTAATAATATCCGTAAAATCGTTTTGTCTCATTAAGGCTTAAAAATAACTGCTGCTATATGTTTCAACACTACATTGCTATATTTTTCAAACACTCAGTTATAAAACGAATTACGCCTTTATCTGGTTTTCAAGTGGTCACATACTAGTCTTCAAGTTTTTGAGCACCGTAGCTCGATCGTAAAGTGCACACTGTTTCTCTCTAGTGATCGAATTTTGAGTTTCAATATTGTTCAATTCACAATCCAGTTCAGCAATACGTTTGCCTTTAACTTGCTGATCTTAATTCCTTTTTAGTCCGAGTGCCATTACACGTTGCCGGCATAAATACTTAAGCGATTCAATCAAAGAAGCAGTTAGCGAAACATGCAGAACCCCTCCATAATACTGAATGGCGTTATGGACCACACGCTTCGCCAAGATAGAACTCTGATGAAGATTCTCTATTATCATATCCTTGCTTATGTTTATGGTTAGCATACCATGGAATCAGATCAAAACCTTCCTCACTACTGCCCACAGGTGCTAAGAACTTTCTTTGTTTCGCAGAAGACTGCAGTAGAGGTCGTCCAATCGAAGTTTGTCGATGTCAGATTTCTAAAGAAAACATTTAAGCAGTTAAATTTTGGTATTGATGATTGCAGTACCAGTGAAATTTACCTGTGGTTCCTTTTTCGTTAGATCTGATTGAATGAAGTCGGAATATTCCTGCTTTACCCAATCAGTCAGAGATACAGAAATGCAGTTGGAATCGATCATTCTGTTCAATAAAATGTCAAAACGCATTTCGCAAAGCGTTGAAGACTTGGTTAAAATGACAAGCGGAGAGTGATGCAGCGTCTTTAACAGGATCGTGTTTCAGCACAGGACTCCTCTCAAGTATTTTGTAAGGCGATAAGGCAATAGCGAGGGGCTTTACCGAACTCCAACATTCTGCGTGGATGAGAATTCTTTGGGACGCTGCGTTTGGCTCCGAATTCCAGATCCACTTGCGATATTTCCTTCAGATTTGCATCGTTATTCAGATCACGTATCAGAATTTTGGAAGCGTCTGTCCCCACCTCCGGCATGACCGATGCCTTAACGAATCTTTTCAATAATTTACTCTATTATTCTAATCTTTTCAATGTACATTATCTGTGACAAGGCCCATGAGAAAACCATGTAAAAATGGAATCATAGGCTTGTCGTGTTGAAACCGTCGTAGAAATGGCTCAAACTGAGACGCTATGGAGCTGAAAAAATGCAGCTTTGCTGCAGGAAATGGGTCATTGATTGCGTCAACGACTGTTGAGAATGATGCTACACGGGGTTGAGGTTTCACATCGACGCAATATTTCTCAATGTTCGGTAGAATCTCTATTCCTGTTACATACATCTTTGTTTTGTACCTAACCGCATTTGCAAAAAGACTTAGGAAATGCTGTTGAACCTGTAATATGTGTGGCCAATAATCAGCCCTGTGTGCAGGAGAATCTTTGAAGAGATAGTACATGCTCTGCAGTACAGTTGACAAATCCCAAGTACTTTTTTCAATCCATACTGCAATGCTCCACTCACGAATGACATATAGCGAGCATGTACCGGTTTGGAGCAATTCCTTCCCATACTTGTGCTGAAATTTTTCAGAAAATCTTCGGTGAAATGATTGACTGCCATGCTGATCTGCAACAATCTATTAAAGACATCAACAAATGAGCCACTAATTTTATCCAATGCTTTTTTGACACTTACATAATCACTAACTACAACACCAGTGCTCGTTGAAATATCTAATCCACAGATCTTGACGTCCCCTTTGAACAATTTTGTTTAATGCCTCATCGAAAGGTATGCTAAACTCCTTGGACGTATGTACTCTGGCTAGTATCTCTTTCTGAAAATGTGGGGACAGTCCGAAAGTCACAACGTAGTCTAACTTATCTTTGGCCATTAAGATGTTGTCAACAACAGGGTGGTTCTTGAACATCGCTTGAAATACAGATTGTTGATCATCACATGATCGTTGTGAACGGTGTTTCTTTATCATATCCAAGGCCCAAATTATTTCTGCTTTGATATACTTCATTTTTTCATAGCTGCCGTAATAGGAGCGGTTCACGTTTCCGGGTTAATTGTAGAAATTTTACTTGTGTGCAGCGATGAAGATGCATCAGCATTCATTGAAGACGATGTAGTTGAATTCAAGGATGTGGGAACGTCGACACTACGACGAACAGGATTCACTAACTGATAGTCATTGAATGCAGCTACAAAATAGGAGTCACTAATCTGTTTTCGAAGTCTGAGACACCCACCGAGTTCGAAAATTCATGTATACGAAAAAACCTTAAATTAGCACATGTAACCTGAAACAGAAAGAAAACACACACGAACATTATTTTACGCTATCAAATGAAATCGAAAAGCACAAACGAAGATGAAGTCACCGAAAAGCATAATTACATTTTGTTTACATTATTGTAAACGTTAAAAATGTAGCTCAGGACGTTTTTCACAACTTTTAATTTCGACGAAATCAGGATTTATCCAGGATATCCAGGCCTTGTAGACACCCTGCTTCATACAAAATCCATGGTCAGCGCGGTCTAAATGCTTGGGCAGGTATTTCCATAAGCCATCTTCTTTGGGAGAGCCATTATTCTTTCGAGAAGCCGAGAATGTGTGGCAAAACTTCCTTTCTATGCTGTATAAAATATACCGAATGTCATGAAAGATAGGAATATCTTCATGCAGGATGGAATGCCAGCGCACTACTACAGACCCATCGTAAATTATTTGAACAGCAATTTTCCTAAATCTTGGATTGACCGTCATGGGAGCCTTTGGAATGGTTTCCGATAGCACCAGATTCAATGCCCTGTGACTTTTTTCTTTTAGGTACGTTTAAGAAATGGTGCATTAGAGTCATCCTACGCATTTGGATGAACTGGAAAATAAAGCTTTGCACCGTTTTCTGCAGAACGACGAGCGATTGCGTAGAGATACGCTCTTGCGCTGTTGATCGAAGAATTAGATTGCGTTCGGACAAATGGTGAGCAAGTGGAAAATAAATGTTAGTGGTACTTGTGTCAGCAACTGTTTTTCTTTGAATCATAATTAACCTACAGAAATTAATCATTGAGCCGCTAATTGCTATTGTATCAACAACTTTGAAATGATCACTGAGAATCCGCCACGTTCGTTAAACAAAATAATTTTGAATCAATGTCACACAGAATAAATTGACGACTAAAAACTATCGCATTTGCTCAATATGAGAAAACGTAGTTCTATATTGTGCCCAAATATTGCACACACAGAATTAAATATTTTGTTTATCTGCTTAAGCGCGCGCAGATGAATCTAATTCAGTGATTACAAATTACAGAAGCCATGCAACTTAATATACTATTCAATCTGAAATGAGATGAGAGCAACATTTGACACAATCCATTACGGGAAATACTGACGTTTCTGGATTTTTAGCCGTCATCAGTGCAGTATGCCTGAAAAGTTCAGTAACTCACATGCAAACAAATCATCATCCGAAATACAGACATCTACAATTAAAGGAATACATGCAGTTCAAATCTCATTCCGCAGAGCTCGCTTCCAAAATTTGAAATTTGCAAACAGCTAATTCATGTTTGCACTTCATGCATGAAGGTGAGCTGCCGGATTTCCAAGCACACCCACCTATCGATGGTCTCTGGAATGAGTTGCTGATTTACTGCACTGATGGCGGCTAAAAAGTCAAAAACGCTTGCAGTTCAGCCTGAAGAAACTTCATCAGTTCTTGTAGCTCCGGCAATTATTCAAATCAAACCTTGCTCTCATCTCTTGTACTTCAAACATTAAAAAAAAACAATTGCATCTAAGAACAACTTTTGGCTTTCAAACAAGATTATGATAGCTATCTGATAAAGGTTGAGCCGTCATGGCATAAGTAAACGCAAAATCAACACGAAAAGAAATCCTTATTATATCTGCAGTTGTTTGCGATATTTCAATTTTCGGTGGTGTCCTCGCTGAAATTTAGCCGCTTTTGCAACAAGTGATCATACAAAATATTCTTTTGTCACTCCCTTGTGTTCCAGAAACTTTTAAGTAGATTTTTCTTTCATATTTTTCTGGCAGCCGATTATTGAAAGACACATTTTGGAGAGCATCAAAGCGATCAGAACTCAATTCATAATAGACTCTATAATTACGTATTACAACTTTTTTGTCAAGCATTCCCACCCAAATTTATTTCTTATTTCAAAACCTTGATTACTTGCGCTTTGTCCAGTTTCTTAGGATTGACGAAAGGATAACTGACTTCCTTGTAGAAGAATCTACTGCTCAAGAGTCAAGCGGATTTTTAGAAAGCATCTGCTTTGAATTGGGTCACCCTTAAAAATTGCAGTATCTTTAAGGTCCTCTAACAATCTGCATAGCCGCGTTCACAATTTTAAAGAGCCCTTCATAATCTAAAAAGGCCCCACATGCTCTTATCTTTAGGTGTGCCGGTCTCAATCCCATAGAACCTTTACAATCTCAAGAGGTATATTCACATCTAAAAAAAAAAAGCTCTTCAAAAACTAGAACAGTTGCCGCAACCAGTCTCAAGAGGGCTGCTTCACAAAATCATACAGGTTCCTTTCAAAATCTAAATATGGCTCCTCCACGATCTTATAGGGGCCCCGTTCAAATTCTCAATAGGACCTGTTCACAATCTCAACCGATCTTAAAAAGGCCCTTTGCAGTCTCAAAAGCCCCCTCACGATCTTAAAAGGGCCCCTTCACCGTCTCATAAGGGCCCCTCACAATCTCAAAAAGACCCCCTCACGATCTTTAAGGGGGCCCTTCACGATCTTAAAGGGGCCCTTCGCCGTCTCATAAGAGCCCCTCACAATCTCAAAAGGGCCCCTTCACGATCTTAAAGGGACCCGTTCGCAGTTTCAAAAGGGACCCCCTCACGATCTTAAAGTGTCACTGCACCATCTCAAAAGGGCCGCTCGCGATCTTAAAAGGGCCCCTTCGTAGTCTCAGATGGGCCCCTCACGATCTTGAAGGGCCACTGCACAATCTCAAAAGGGTCTCTCACGATCTTAAAAGGCCATTTCAGTCTTAAAGGGCCCCCTTCAAAATCCAAAATAGTTCAAAATCCAACTTATATGTTCCTTGGCAAAACATTTTCTCACCACTTTATTCTTCTAGTTTGTTTCAAAAAAACCAGAAGAGTGGCAGCCCTGCTCTTTTTAATATTACAAAAAATAATGTTCACCCTTACTGTAGGCTTGGACGGTGCGGATACAGTCAGACTTTAATCTGGTGCCTTGTGATCTTTTAGTCCGGATGCCCTTCCTGACGACTTCCAATGACACTTCGGGGCTCGACCTCTGGACCGAAGGATCGCTAGGCCGAGGACTTAACCATTGTGCCACGGAGATCACCACACTATCTTTTTCATTGTTATGACGTCATTATCTCGCTAACAGATCAGGGTTAATTAAGCAATAGCCTCCTAACACAAATAAATTTACGGTTACCGACAAATGAATACTTTTCCCAGTTGTTGAAAAACTGTCAAACCTCGTGTTGATCGCAAACAAATCGTAGCAGGCTATCTACATTTACAGGTGAGTGGGAACAGGGGTAACTTGACGAGGAGCACTTTAACTTTCGGAAGCTCATATGACGATTACTTTTCTTCATACAACGCACGATTATTAAGATAATATACATAAACATTGCACTCCATGACAATCAAGAAGCTAAGCGAATTTGAAGTTCCCTACAATCGATTCGATGCCAAAACAACATGTACGTAAATACTGTATAACTTTTAAATGTTGAAAAGTAGCAGTGTCGATGCAAGCGATGCCTTGCTAACAGTACAATGAATGTAGGGAAGCGGGGATCCAAGCGCAAATTTATAGCTTCAAATGAACCCATAAGAAAAAGTTGAGAATACTGTATCGGCTTGCATGAATTTCGTCTTATCTGCAGAAAATTCTAGTCCCACTACCATCACAGCATCAGATTGCTGCTAGAATCTATCATATAAGTGCAGATTACTCTAAAATACCCATGGTTACCTCAAGATTTCAAGGTTCTTGCAGTGTCATTCACAGCGGAATCAGGATTCTCATATTTGATCTACTAAATTAGATACCTACACGTCAACAGACTCATAACGAGTCAACAATGGCGTCTCGACCCGACCCTCGACCTATTTGTTTGGACGTGCGAACCCTTGTCATGAGCATTTTCATTGTCGAGTAAAAGGAGTAAAATGCTATCTATGCTTCATCAGTGAAGAAATAAAGGACATTTCAGAAGGAGGGAATGCTGGTGATCGATCCTAAAAGAGTCCTGTCAGTTCCACTTGCATTCATCAAGGGACCCTGCCAGAATTCCGTCAAAAATGGAAAAATCACATAACTGACAAATGAAAGGAATAAGTAGAAATTCTAGTCGTCATCCAAGAATTCGGTTATTTTACTTCCAACCTTCAGATGCAATAAATCATGCAATTAATAGTTTTGAATTATTTATTGTCATTAAAATTGAAAAATAAGTTCGCTGATGATGTTCGCCGATTCTGGGAGAAAAATGCAAACAAACGTGCTATGGGTGGCTTCATTTTGATAGCTGGCTTTGTGTAGCTATCAAATTTTCTTTGTCTAGGAGCATTTTCTCTGCATCATCGTGTGATTTCATTCTTTTCCCCTGACAAGGCTAAATGCTAAAATTTAGGAAATAACATCTTCTTTTCACGAGAATGAGCTCAAATGTCAATCAACAATTCGACAAAATGATCAATTAGGCTTCATCGGATATTCAGGGAGATCCACAATGTTAAATCGGTCCATATAAGAAATATGGAGCGCACGATTGTCTATCTTAAAAGTCGATTGACACGATTCATTCCACAGCATGTCATTTGTGAATAATCTTTTCTCACTGATGATACATGAGATGCCACTTTTCCAAGTAGTCCACTTACGACATAAATGAATGAAGGATCAAAGGTATATACTCACATTCGATCCGCAATCGTACTGCAGTATCATGGACTAGAGTAGCTGTCCATGCACATAATCTGCGACTAACAGGCAGACTGACAGCCTTGATGAATGATTCAAATTTCGTGGCAGTGGATTGGATGAATCATTTTGATGTTTGACTTTGTCTGCCCATGATGCAATGAGACTTGACGTCTGCAGCGGCGATTTCGTAGGTTGTTATGTTAAAAACATTGTGATAATCATTGTTTTCATGATCTTTCACTACATCGTATACGTTTGAGTCAAAGATTTTTGAATAAGATTATGACTTAGTCACACATTTTTCATTATTTGCTTCCAGACATGTCTACTTTTGGTCGATTTCTCTTGCCTATACGCAGAACACTGTCCGCAGAAGTGATAGTTTCATTTTATAGATCAGCTCTATGTATAACAATCTGTTTTAAAGGAAATGATTTTCTGAATTTGGATTTGTTATCAAATTATTTTGTTTTTGTAGTTGCACTTAAAACTTGACGTCAATTTTCATTCGCTTCCTCAATAAAGCCTTTTATATATACATACATATACAGATATACTGTATATTCAAGAGGTGAGAATAAGATTTAACGATCATTACGGGAACTACTAACGTTTCTGGCTTATTTGCCGTCATCAGTGATACCCTATTGTAAAGAATCAGTAGATCAGAAGCAGATGCTGACCGTCAGACATCCGACCTCCAGACATCTACAATTAATGAAATAATTCAAATCTCGTTCTCAGAGCTGGGATTCAAAATTTGAATTTGCAAACACGAATGCAAATTGCTATTTCGTGATTGTGTTCTATGCACAAACCATTGATGGATTTAAAATCGGATGATTATTTTTTATCTGCATCTGATTTACTGATTCTTAACAATAGGGTATACTGCACTGATGACGGCTAATAGGCCAGAAACGTCTGTAGTTCCCGTAATGATTTAAGTCAGATCTTATTTTCACCTCTTGATTTTTTTACCTTTCGGGTTCTCGGCATGTATAGATTAATTATTTCCCTGGCCAAATAAGTCAGCTGCCGGCTTTCTATGTACATCCACCTACCATGTTTATATATATATATATATATATATATATATATATATATATATATATATAAGGTCAATTTTCCTAATATGGTTGAAATATAAATTAATATGACCCGATGGAAAACAACCAATAACTTTTTTTCCACACCAATTTCGTCTCTTTCCGAGACTTTTCGAGGGAATACTGAAATTTTATTTCAAGTTACAAAAATATGACATAAAGAGCCATGATATACATACATGCATCATAAAATACTACAAATTATTAAACTCAGGTTTGAACATAGAAACGAAAAAGCTCTCCTTCTTCTCCCTAGCTATTCGATTACTACAGGGAGGCATTTGAAAAAAGGGGCTGCATTAAATTTTGGCAAATAGTTATTTGCACTGTTGGAAAAGTGCTTACTAACATTTAATACAGCATATCGACTGTTATTTATATGCTGCCTATGGACCGTAGGTCTGTTTCGGAGTTATATATATGCATTTTAATATACAATATATTTTAAAACACGATGCAATGTTTTGATAAAGTTGTCATTCAAAAAATTCATATTTGGCAGCCATCCACTTTACATGAATGAGGGGACTCTCACTAGTAGAATCTTTCACGTTTTAGCACATCAGCATGTTTGACTTAATGTGTAGCTGATTGACTTAATGTTTGACTGATCCTTTGCTAAATCGATTTACGCAGCATATAATTTACAGCTCCTCATCTGCATGTCAGAGAGTGCGCTTCGCTGACAGTTTTCCATATCTACCAAATTCCCATTAGTTTTTGCAATCAGAAATTTATGAAATTAGTTTCTATCAGAAAATGGGAAGTTCAAAAAATGTCACAAATCACCTCACTCCGCGTTAGTACACTTGTAAAGAGCAAGCTAATCCTCATGACGATGATGCTTCCAAATCTCATCGCTTGACAGAGCACTTAATTTCGATGACCACGAAACAAAAATTGATTTCCAGAGTGTATCGTAATCACAGCCTAATCTCCCTTCGCTCTACAGCAGCAAGAACAGCAGAAGTCGCACTCCGCGGAATGACTTACAAAGACGACAGATAATTGAGGTTCATTTTCGCAACAAATCATCATTTGCATTAATTACTGACAATATTACCGAAACTCTAAAGAACAACTTATAAATAGAAAAAATAAAGTCAATTACCACAAAAGTAACAAAAAATGAAAAAGTTAATTACCGCAAGCCCAGATGTCCACTGGTTTCCCGTATGCTTCTTTCCTCAACACTTCAGGGGAAAGGTATCCAGGTGTACCAGCAAATCCTGAAACAATTTGATGCAGAGTGAGATTTAACTGCAGGAACAAGTTTGAAAACTACACAATAATATTGGAATGATTCTGATTCAATTCTGCTTCAAAAACCTACCGCTTTTCTATAGCATTACCCAACATAGCAAAATCGTCTATATCGAGGAATTAAAGGATATTAAGAACTCTCACTTACTGAATGACATTGTTACTTGATAGTATTTTATTTAATCAATTACGTCAAAAAAAAGGAATAAATTCTATCGTAACGAAATACCTAATACATGCATATCATATGTTGCACTGTAAGAAGTAGGCCATCAACCATGGCAAAAATTCAAATGCAAACATACTTGAATTTGAGACTGATTGAAGTGTACATTAAAGTGAACGTAATACCTTTATAACTCAGCTCACATGATAGACGGTTTTATAATATGCAGACTGGAGTACAATTATCTTTACGCTTTATCTTAAACAGTGATTTGTCATACTGCTTTCGTGATAACATCAATGCCTGTCCAAATGTGCATCACAACAGAAAGTGAAATATTACTTCAAAGTGATGCCTTTATTATTTGAAATATCTTAAGGATGGTTACAAACTAGTGTTAAGTTTTTATGAATAAATATTCCTTTCGGGGATTCGCCTTGAAAACTGCAAAATGCTATCTGATCGTACGAAGTAGGGCCACTACAAGATTTCCATCAATCCTTTCCACCTCTTCGATCGTGAGTATAAAATCCACTTGACTTTTAATTATTACTATTATGTTTGAGGTCAAAGCAAAACATTTCATCGAACTTTCTCAGGGAGACATCCATTCGCCTTTCAAAATACTCGCTAATGAGTCAATTCCAAATCAGGAGACTGATTTCATATATGCTTATCTGATTGTTCCAGTGTATGAAGCTTTCTGTGATTAACTAGCACAAAGGAATGCATTATTCCGCTATCCAACTGAAGTTGATCAATGACAATCAAGTTGATATTGACATCAATGTTAAGCGCAAGCACTAGAAATCGTACCTTTTAAGATGAAATTCGGAGTCATGTAACACATAGATTCATGCCATGATAGCCTTTCCTTACATGGAAAGAACTCTTTACTTGTGTTAGCACTCTACGACTTGTGGCCAGACTTCCGCGATTCAATAGATTGACTATATCCGCACACACAAAAAAAATTTTGTATCACCAGAGATAGAAAGTTATGTCAAAAATCTTACATCTTTCGGCTATAGCATTTATTTATGCCATCTAAACAGGAAACTACACAAACGATGTGTAGCAAAGTACAATGACGGATTCGATTATTTTATATCTAATATCGTTTAGCATCAATTACAGTCATTTCATTGCTACAAGCTTTGATCCATAACAGCGACATATATTTGATTAACAATAGTAAGTGAAACAAGCCAATCAACATTTAACATTCAAAGGGCTTACATACGTGCATGTACTGGCGTTACCCGATAAGAAATCATTCAATTGAGCAACCGCCAAAATCAGATAGTTTGTTCCCTCCAAATAATTGACATAACTTCAGGAAGTAAGGGTCAATGTTCGACCATCAGAAGGAATGATCTCCTAATCTCTATTGGAAACAAAACAAGTACCGACGCAAATAGTAACACTAATTGATATCAGTTCATTCATCTGTAATAGTATTCATTTTGCTTTACATAAATTGTTACAGCAGAAAATTATTGTAGAAAACTGCCATATTTTTCACAAGTCCATGACAATGAAGTGGTGGAGTGTTTAAAGCTCGTGTTTAATCAAAGGCAAAGGTTGGCGAACTTTTCTGAATACTGAGTCAGATCTGTAGTTCAGGACAGCACACTAGGTCAGAAAACAAAATGTCCAAAATAGGGTGTCTATGTTAGGCTCATATAACGTGCTTAGCATCATTACATACAGGGTGATTTAGTTCAGCCCGCCGGTACTGATATAAATGGCTAGTCGACATCTAAGCAAAAAATCAATGTTTATCAAGTTCAACTTATTTAACTACGTATTAAGAATTTGCATGCTTTAAATTGTCATTACCATGGTACCTGTCTCAAATAAGCAGTTAAGCACTCCTTCACAATTCAGAGCAAATTTGGTTTTTGTCGATGCAAGTTGAATTACGAGGATTACGAGGAATTACGAGGATGTCACCTTTATGCTGGCCTGTATCATGTTCTTTTGCATTTGATAATTGCGAAGCAACAAGAACAGCATTCAATGAAAAACACTGAGAAGAGAGAGTCACCACCCGCGAGAACCATTCGAGATCGGAGAGTGCGTTTTAACCAACCTCAGTATGTTGCCGATGAGACATTCTGCTAATTCCTGCTAAGAGTCGACTATCTGATGAGAAAGAAGCAGAATTTGGAAACAATCCATATAGGCTCCCTACTTCGCCGCGGAAAGCTCGACGCGTCGCAATCATCGATGCAAAGAATATTTTGCAAGAATAAAAAATAGTTGAGTGCGAGAACTGAAGGAGGTGGATTTTGAACCTTGGTTGAATTTCGGCCAGATGAACAACGAAAATCCTTCCTGGTATCGATTTGAAAGATTGTCGTTACTTATCAAGCTGCTTTTCATTTAAATGGTCAAGTCAATCTGCACAGTAGTTTTTATTATGCGACGGAAAACCCTCAAGTGACTTGCGCAAAATCCCTCAAATCTCTAGTTGGTTTTCGGTTGAAGATTACTTTTGACTATGGCATTGTGCATGAAGTCATCGATGGGACAGTAACTACTGAAAAATAATGTGATCTTCAAGAAACAGTGATTCCTTTTTTATTCGGAGAACACATATCGATCTACCAACAAAACGGAGGTCCGGAAACAGAAAACTTCTGAACGAAAATCCTCGAGATCACTGGATAGGTAGAGGCGGTCATCGGAATTGGCCATCTCGAAGTCCTGATCTGGCGATGAGCCATTTTTGGTTATGGGGATGCGTACGGGATCAGATCTACAAATTTCTAAGACCGGAATCCACTCATGAGGTGAGAGATATTGAACTCTATTGACAAGCCTACTACAAAACGCGTGAAACACCAATTTCTTCATGCGGTATGATGCACGTGCATCAGCGCACAGGTCTCATTTTGAGCAATTGTTGTGACTGGGTTAATAGAAAGCAACTTTCAATTTTGTTAGTAATACATTTTCGCGAGTTTTTGCAATGTAATTTAATTCATTTTTCACTATTTCCATCTTTTAACATCACCTGCTTCATTACCGGCGGGATGAACTGAAAAACTAATATTGTAATAAGTATAATATTGTAATCGTCAGTGAGATGAGTACACAGTTTGCTCTTGCAACACTTCCATCCTTGAAAACAGCTGCTTCCACGAATAAGTGCTGTCAAACATTGCAACTACATCGCTTGCCACAGGACAACAACGTTTCAGGCAATCGAGAACGTAATAATGACGGTAGAAGTAAGAGAATTCAATTCAATTACACCAGATGTAGTGGTAAATACAAGTATCTAGGGTGATAGACCGACGGATTGAAATATTAACTAGATCGCATGTGGTCGGTCGCTTTAAGACCGGTATTACCTGGACTTAACAGACCAGATTTACTTTAACCAGTAAAATCAATATCTGACTGATTGAAAATCGATCTTCGGGATTTTTTCTATGTGCAGTTTTTTTCTTGATAACAGAAATATATTGTACAAAAAATATATTCAACATTGTAAAATGAAAGAAAACATTTTAACATTATACAAAATATTATGCTTATACCTTATCACTATAAAATACCGGTTTCAAAGATGTGAACTATTACACCTTTGTCTATGATGATCTATTGTATTCTATATCTGGAGTTTTCAGTATTGACGTAAACAATTCCTCGTATATTTATGCTGAATTAAAAAATTCCAAAGAAATTGTGAAATCATTATTAATATCTTTCGCGCAAAATGTAAAAGCTTGATCTGTATGGGCATGAACGGTAAATGTTGCAAAGTCTCAGGTATGAATTTTCAAATGGCATGCTATTTCACAATTCATAAAATCACCGGCCAGTCTACTCTCAATGATCTATTGTTGTCTACTTGTGTATCAGACAACCAATGAATTGAATAGTCGTTTTATAAATTGCGTGCATCTGCAAAGAAAATTGATTCAATCATTTCCAATCGTTTTCATTTTCCCACACTCTGTAAAATTATTTTTTCCAAAATGGTTTTACTATTGCAGCGATGCAAACCATCGATGTACATCAGAGTCTACAGAACAATCGCAACTAGGTTTTCATTACAAAAAATGTTCTATCTATTAATTATCCATTACATGGGAAAACAAAATGCTTACATGCATACCTTACGTTACGTTGTGTCAATTATAACGTCCTGAGAATTTCGCAATTATGGAAAGTGTCACAAATTAGAATTCGAGGTTTGTGCAGATATTGTGTATATCAAAAAATAGGGCATGAAAAATCTAGCTTCACAGATCTAGTCGACACAAGAATGGGGAACATGTAACTGCCAAAGCAACCGCCATTCCGAATTTTACGATTATTTGATTGTAATACAAGTACAGGACACATGCTTATTGATTTTAGCTCATTACCAGATCTCAACAATAAGCTAAATTCAAAAATATAATTCAGCACCAAATACGGTGAATATAATAATGAACATGATAATGCAATTTAAAAAATGCTTAAAAAGAAATATAAATGCAAGAGATGAGGACCTGTCTCGAATTTAGCAAGATTCACTCAATGCTCAGGGCGTAGCGAGGTGGGATTTAATATGCAGTGTTCAATTCTGTCTATGTATCAGATGTGGTTAGGAGGGCTTCTAGTAGTTAACACAAAAATTATTCTTTCTTGCACTACATTATGTTGCAATTGATTGAATGCTGCCAGCAATTAAGTCTCCTATCCAACCAAAGCAACAAATACTAATTAATCAAATTTCATTTTAATTAATAAATTTCGGACGTATTGGAAACAAAAAATATGGCTACGAAATAGATACCTCAAAAACATCATTTTCAGTCATGTCACCTGCATTTAACTATGTTTATGCTATACTATGGATACAATTACTATATAAATGATGATGTTCAAAACTAATGCATAAAATTTTGAAATGTTTGAATAACGTTTATCAATAATAGAATAATTTAGACTGAAACTGACAGAGTAACATAACCCAGAATTATGCAATTTAGATTCTAAAAGTAAATTAAATGAAATGCTTCGAAATTAAACGTAAGGTTGAGACACCAGTCAATAGAAATGAGGCGGTGCAGAAAGCAATCTTCACAATCACATGAATGTACAGGCGTATAAACATTTTCAGATAATCTAAGTATGACTTTATTTATCCATTAAGACTAAGGAAATTAAGTGGTGATTATAGAGTTAGTCAAAGTCAACTGAAGTTCAAAGCAATGCATCGATTTACTACATAGCAGACATGACTAACAGATAACATGCGCACGAAACGACCAGGACCACATAGCTAGAAGTGTTGGCCTATTAATTCAGGCCTGCTAGCTAACCATTTCACCTACCATACCAAGCCGGTTGGTCGCCTTGGACTTCGATAGCGAGACCAAAATCCGCCAATTTTACTGCAGCTCCTTTGGCTTTGCTAGCCAAGAGCAAATTCTCTGGCTATAGAGAGAAGAGGTCACAGTGAGGCAACCGCTCCTTCACAAGCAAATGTAAGCAGGTAAAAAAATTTAAGAGCAAAAATGCACATAAAATCAATGAATAATAATGTCAAGTCAATAATTTGAAAGTGCAGCAGGTCTCGGGTCGTCCGTGTGAGATAAGAAGGGAAATAGTACCAAACCTCAATTAAAATTACGTAGTGAGAATAATAACAAAAGAAATGCAGAAGTTATCATGGTTATAAAAAATGTATAAAATGTGAAATATGAACGCTGTTGTAAGTCATTTCTGGCCTTTTTCGAAAAGCGAAAATTCAAAAATTATTTTTTTACAACATGCAGAAAGTAGATGATCAATTTTTAAATTTAAGGAAAGAAGCCAGATTATGCTACCGAGCGTAGTGTGAGTCACGTCATGCAGAGTCCCAGGGTGCTTAGAAATAGCAACTAACCGAACCAGGCATTTTGATCGCCTTGCGCTTCCACAGCTAGGCCGAAGTCTGCTAACTTGACTTTAGCAGACTTTGACTTGCTGGATAGCAGCAGATTTTCCGGCTACACAGAGGGCAAAAGCGTGGAGAAGGGTGTGTCATTGTTTTCAGGTGTGTTCATACAACTAAAGGGATAATGCATATAGTAAAGTATGCAACAGATGATACTAACATGTACTACCGAACATACATTGATCTCGATTAAATACCAAATAGTGAATTATAGTCAGACTAAATAAATATATTCGTTTATATTGTTGTACAACAAGCAGTCATTGCACTTTACCAAATACAATACAATCTACTTTTCAAACAAAATGTACATATTCTAAAACTATGATGCATGATAGATTGTTGAGATATCGATAAATACATTCACGAAATAAACATATTCAAGATGAAAACACGTTCGGACTTGATAGGTATCAACCTATGTTTCACTCTATGTTTTTAGGTTCGTTCGAAAGTCTAGCATTCCAACTCATAGCTAACATAAACATCACATGAACTGCAAGATATGAAGAATTTATTTGACAGATTATTAATAAGACATGTTTGTACAAACATACTCGTTTATATAGGATGCGTCGATGACTGAAATGAATAGGTTGACATTGTAGAGTAGCTCATACATAATGCGAAATGGATATAGAAATATAAAATGGGTTGCCCTCACAAGACAATATAATGTATATTCAGATATTTCATGAATGTAGAAAATAGATCCCGAATACCGATTGCCATGCATATTAAGCCAATTAATAGAAATTCAAACGAAAACATCGAAAGACGGGAAGATGTTGAATTCAGATTACCATGCGAGTGAAGTCAATTTGTTTATAATTTTGTTTGTATTTATATCGATACAAAGAATGCGTGAAACGGCTTATATGTACCTCCCATCAAGAAGCGAAATTATTCATCAATTTTGAATAAATTTATGAGACAAATGACATTCAAATTAGCAATCGTCATAGAATTTCACTGTTAGGACATTGTTAGAAATAAACACAGAATTTCGTGCTTGACAGATTACGACAAAATGGAAAAGGTTAGTATGCATAAATGAGATGAAGGAGATATATTCGATAAAAATAAAGCATTTGGTAATCAGTAAAATGACTTTTTACATCATTTTCTGCCACGCGTTTTTGATAGGCCATTCTGTGAAATCGCTATGCGTAATAAATTAACCACGATGATCGCAGAAAACATCGCATCTTGTCACCTAAATAACATTGCTTCGCAACTCAAAACTTTTACAAATCATGAATATACTGCCCATTTCATTCAATTTCGAGGAATACTTGAAATACCAGTTGTGATTTCAAATCATATCAATTTCGCTGGTTTTTGTTTATCTCAAGACGATGCGACTGAAAATCTTCAATCATTAATTTCCACAACATGTTTTGCGTATTCACAACAGCAATTGTGATAACATGTTTCACATACTTTTCTATCAAAATGAAACAAAAAAGTAAGTATAACAGATGAAAGGCAATGGGTCAAAAAGTGAAAAGACATGTTATTACAAGACATTAGAGGTCACAAATACAGTGTCGAGCAGTAACGTGCCATTATCAAAATGACTTTATCCAACGTACTAGACATAGATATTTCAACTTGGCATTTCCGGAACATTTGGTAGAATGGCATACTAGAGGCGGACAAATTTATTTTCAGCAGTTGTCCTGATGGCAATTATCATGAAAAAATGAGACATGCAATACGTACTACTCTAGGTGGAGGGTCTAGAATCCAAGGACATTTATTTTCAATATCATTATCATTACCATCGTACCTAGCTATCCATATAATTCTACCATCTGAACAGGATCTAGACATTAATAATTCACGATAACGCATAGTTTAGTGCAGATATCTCTCGTCTTCCAATGATCTCAGTGTATTATATGAAAAAATATCACACGGAAATTTTCATGAATTCCTAGATGACTAAATATCACATATACATAGTTTGAAGAGCTGAGGTTCAACGGAAACGGTCTATTGGTATAAGCACATAAAAGAATTGCTTCAAAATGTTGCGAAATGGAAGCTTGGATTGGAGGCTTGTTTATTTTCTCATAGGCTGATAGGGTCCATCGACGAATTCTATCTTAATTGAGCGCAAACTGTAATCTGCTGCTGTCCATTGGTGTTGATACTCTGTGCGGAATTTGATTGGTGGTATGTAATGCACCATAACCTGCAACATCAATATTTCACGATTTACTGTCTTGTGTATTGATTAAATGGCGCAGAATTCTCTTCAATCATTGAGCAATCACGAAGGCCATGTTTGATTCTTGATGCTGCTATAAGTTCACTCATTCTTCTTCAGAGAGGAAGTCATAAAGTGCACAATTTTTAGTTGACAAACTTTGAATGCCATCAGAATTAGACCATTGAACCATCTATGCATTTGATCAAGCTTGAGTCATGCTATCTTGAATATTATAATATGTCATGCTATATTTCAAGAATGTCGAGATGCAACATTTTCTTGCTTTCCATGCCCGTCATTGGGATCTGAGTAGTACGCTAGAAAACAACAATTTGACAATATTGATGTAGTGGTGAGCTGTAAACAGAATTGATAGAAATTCACACTGTCTTCATGCGCTAAATGACTCGAATGGAAATGAATGGATTTGGATATTTCCATGGACTTCTGCATGGATATCTATAGCATTTAGAAATCCATTGTTATTGCCCGATATATTCTGTGTATTATGTACATAACAAACGGAAACCATCAGATATCACACTCCGAATTACAGGTAAAACTATGCGTTATGATAGATATCATACGATATTTTCAAGCATTATCCTATAACAAACTCCGGTCGCTTGTTATGTTGATAATGCTTTCGAATATCGTTAAATATCCTATACATAATTGGCATGAATACACTGCAGTTTACAAAGTTCATACGTCGACAGCAAGGCATTGATTCATATGTACTAACGAACCAATGTTTGCTAAACTTGGTAGAGATTTTTCCCGTGATTTGAGTACCCTGCTTACGGGAATCATCAATTTAGTTCGCTGTTGTCTAAGTTATAGAATACGTCATGTAAATTTCGAAATACAGTTAATACTATATCCTGGAGGACGAAAACCCACCAATGCTGCAATATACACACAAAACAAACATCACTTGGATAAGCGAACTGGTAGTCGCTGAAGTTGTTATTTATGAATACGAAGTTCGTTTCAACAATCATAGATAACTTCTTGCATATCAACTATGACGTATAATTGCAACGGTAGTGCACTGTATTTGCATGTGATGAATATGCCATTTAATCTCATATCAAAACTTGCTGAAGAAAATATTAGTAACATCTATTTGAGTTAATAAAATCATATCTTTAATGCAGAAGTACCTTAGATGTGCATTTGTACAAACCCCTAAATTCAGCCTTCTAATAACTCTTCATATATAGTTTGATGAGTTTATGAATCATAGAGACACGTTAGGATTATTCACAATGACATAATCAGCTTAATGTAAGCAATATGCAAATGCTACAAGCGGAAAATTTATCTGTTCAAAATTTTCGATAACAAGTAGCAATAAAAACTGATTAGGACTTATCTGAATAGCAATGAAAACTGATCTACAGTTATTACAGCATCACTGACCAGCTTGACTCTTCAATTAATAATCAATTTTACAATGACTGAGACAAACAAATGATTACGGGAATCAATATTCTATTTCACAATTTTGTGAAAAGTTTATGTTTCATCAATTTCGGAAATATTTGGTCAGGAAACAAGTGGACAAGATTGACGTTTCCTGATATATATTTATCGGCGTAATCAGAAGAGGCCTTACATTTCTGAGATTGATGGTCTAGAAAGGAGGCCCAAATATCTGAATCAAGCAACAAAAAGCATTCATCTTTTTCACTTGGTTTCCTGGAGCATTATTTTCATATTGTGACAAAATTGCCAGATGTGATTAGAGAATCAATAATCTCATATGCTTCATGAGATTTCCATATTGATTCATCAAATTATCTACCTTCAGCGATTGCATCACACATAACACAGATGTCAATACACAAAATCCTAAGAATTGGAACTTGTCGGTACATTATATAATCGATCCTCACTCACATCAAGCAGAAAAAGAATTATACTAAATTGAAGTAGGTTGTGATAATGATCGAAAGGCATTCACGGAATTCATGGAAGTGGTAATAAAACACTTGCTACAAAGCATAGCCTACAGTTTACTTAAATCATACCTTCTGTAGTTAAAAAATGTTCGCACCCATCTACTTTCGTTCGATTTAAAACATAGGCCTACTACTGAGACAGACCGAACGAGGTTTCATAAGACATGTGCGGTAGGTGTCGAACAAGACTGAATTGTGTATTAGTTGGAGAACACAGGTAATTAATTATGTGGGTGATTATCACCATTGATCATGCTCGCACTATTGACTGATTGCCATGGTAAAGCATTTGTCGTGGGAAGTTTCAAAATTGATATACAGTGATGTTTCATTACTTTCCAATAAAACCGAAATAGCTTTTTTTGTTGCCATCGATCGGCTTTTTATAATTATTATATGATAAAAATACAATTTTCTAAGACCGTTTAATTTTTTATCATTACAAATCATGGAAAAGGGATGCGGCATGCGTAAATATAACTTACTGGTATACATTTACAACATAAATCATAAGAATACTTCAAGCATTTTCTTTTTGTATGTACTCATTTCTATAATGCGACTTACATTCAATTCCAATTAACACATGGTGTATTTTTTTAACTCCAGACATAGTACTCAAAGCATTTACGCTTATCAAATTAAATGTAACTGGTCTCGGTCGCTGCATATCAATGTAGGGGAATTCAATGCAAATATCAGGCCAAAATTTATCGCAGCAACAAAACATACGTATCGTGCAAATTATAGTTGTCACTGCTCACTAAGACCAATATCACATAAGGTAGAATGCCAGTATATATCGGATTCCGAAAGCGAGCTCGACTATTAATCTGAATTATATTTACTTATAGTTTACAAAAGAAATTTATGTTCTGATTCTACACATTCTTGATGAAATTTTGATAAATGATGAAATCATAGTCATAAAAGATCCATTAATGATGCGCAACGTATTGAGGACTTTCTGAGAAGGAAAAATGTCATTGAGTTTTTATTTAATTTAGATATACAGGGTGGTGCAGAATTAACCAGACAGTTTGAAGCTGGCTACAAATAATCAAGATTGTACAAAAGAAACAGAATTTGCTACTGTCAGCATTTTGATGATTGTTGAACAAACTAATTTCATTGATGAAGTTAAACAAACAGACTGTCCTGCGTACAAAAAGAAATCTTTGAATATTGAGGAATTTCTTTTAGGCACGTCACAATGACCGGAATGACCAGAAATAACAATAACAAAGACATGGCTCTTTTACACCATAGAAGCTGAAAACCAGCTTAATTGAAAATATCCGCCTCGTTCGTCAGACTTTTCTCCGTCAGGCTTCTTATGGGGAGTCCTTAAGAAATAAGTGAAAGATCAACGTCACACATGGCTTTCAAACATGGGAGTATATCATTTCCACTGTCCCGAAATTATTTCCGAGTTCTGTAGAAAAGCATACGCCTTTGCATCTTGATGTGAACAGATTACTATGACTTTGCAATAAATAGAGCCGCGTATGAAATAGCATTTCACACTGTCGGCTAAATGCGCGCAATCCTGCATATATTTCTTAAGTAAGCATTAAACAAATAGGAAAAACAAGATATTGTTCGAAAAATCAGGAGAACAAGGAGCAACGTAAAGGAAATAACAATATACATGGTTGCAATACAGGATATAGATGCTACGTCTACACAAGCAGATCAATTGAGGAAACCGATGAATTCTTTTATAAATGGTCGTTTATGTATGATTGGATGTGAATTAGTAGAGAACTTTGAAGAAGCAGTAAGCTTTTAAGGTGTTTTTACTGTGTCTTCGAATCATATAGCATAAATAAAAATATCCGCTAAACTACATTGTGAATATCCCCATTCAAAACACCAGTGCAATGCTTTGTGAGATAGCGAGCCCAGTGACAACATTTTAAAATAAAAACGACAAGTATTGGTCGATCGATTTCATGTCCGTTTTCATGACATATCTTCAGGACAAACAGATAAATCTAGATAAAACCTTTAAATACAACAGGATGAGAACTTGTCAAGCTAAAAGAACAATTGGCAATTGCGTCTAACTCCTCGAAAATTGAATACAAGCTAAAAGCAATACAATAAGAGCTGATTTACATTTACAATTACGTCTAAAACTGTCAAGGTCACAATGCTAAAACAATAAAACTGGGACTGAAGATTCGTGTTCGTTCATCAAGGTTGAACTATTGATTTCTTTCATGACCAGACTTTCAGCAGTGCGAGTGTACTTTGTGCGAAAAACTATTTCGAAATTGTCATAGCTATTTCTATGAACATGTTTGGTAATTTCAGAATCTTTAGGTCTACCTTCCAAGTGTTCACGAATTCTGGTGATAAAGTGCCTACGAGTCTCACCAATATAGCAATTGTCACATTGCCAACATTTCAATTTGTATACAAGATTAGAGGCGAGACTCATAGGCACTTTATCTTTGTTCGGAAACAATTTGCTCGTTTTGAAAGTATCGAAAACGACAGATAATTTGCAAGTGTCAGGCAAAATGCCTATGAGTCTCGCCTCTAATCTTGTATACAAATTGAAATGTTGGCAATGTGACAATTGCTATATTGGTGAGACTCGTAGGCACTTTATCACCAGAATTCGTGAACACTTGGAAGGTAGACCTAAAGATTCTGAAATTACAAACATGTTCATAGAAATAGCTATGACAATTTCGAAATAGTTTAGTTTTCGCACAAAGTACACTGCTGAAAGTCTGGTCATGAAAGAAATCAATAGTTCAACCTTGATGAACGAACACGAATCTTCAGTCCCAGTTTTATTGTTTTAGCATTGTGACCTTGACAGTTTTAGACGTAATTGTAAATGTAAATCAGCTCTTATTGTATTGTTTTTAGCTTGTATTCAATTTTCGAGGAGTTAGACGCAATTGCCAATTGTTCTTTTAGCTTGACAAGTTCTCATCCTGTTGTATTTAAAGGTTTTATCTAGATTTATCTGTTTGGCCTGAAGATATGTCATGAAAACGGACATGAAATCGATCGACCAATACTTGTCGTTTTTATTTTAAAACCAGTGCAATGCTTACACATTCATTGCATTTACAACATTGTCACATCAGTACCCGCATGAAAAATGCAAGATTAATGAGCGACAGGTTAACCATTCATTAACTTCCATATATCTCAATCAGTTTTGTCACTTTGAAACTTGTTTTTCATTGTGATTGTACAAATTATTGTAGCAAACAATACTTTCTTGCGAAAACATATAACAGATAAGATGGATTAAGGAATAATATCAGAACTGCATCCTTATAATGTAATCAAGGCTTGAGGGGAGACCGCAGGACTATACACCAAGCCTGTGCACCATCCTCTCCATACACAAAATTAGATGTTAAATCTTACCCTTTACAAACAGAAAATAGATAATTCTGCTTGATCATTATTATTCGAACAGCACAAAAGCTGAGAGCACAAGAGCCAAAGGCTGCTAGACACGCTGCTATTGTGCGATAGAAATTTGGACAACCATACTCTACTCGCATTTCTGGTTTTCTGTTATTCCGATTTAATCTCTTATTTTTTGCACACAGATTCGAATTAGCCGCAACATTGAGCATCGTGGCAACTTTTGGGTTCTCCCGTTTCAAACTAAATATAAAACTTTCGAAATGCGATAAAACATAATGTCAGCAATCTTGTATTATTTCACGTCTAAACTACAAATCAGAAAAATCATATACAAGAATCATATTCACAGCAAAAAAAGTTAATTCGCTTCTTCATGACTCATATCGCGAAATCATCCCACAATTTTTATCAAATCGATAATATCTATGATTATCATAATATTTGATGAGAACCATCACCGACACAGACTTTGACTTTTTAGAGGGAAAGATGTATTATGGTATTTATGGTATTCTAAATCCGAAAGCATCGTACAGAAAAACGAATTCAACATCCAAATACGCGATAAAATGTCCTAATAATGCATGAAAAGAGTAGCAAGTGCACAGCTGGCAAATGCCATGCATGCGGATATTGTGTTTATCCACAAGCCTTAACCGTTAGTGAAAGCAATGAGACAACAGCAAAAACAAAAACAAACCTTGAGGTCGCGATGAACGATATTCTGATGATGACAATAGTTTACACTTTCTAAAATTTGCTGCATACAATTACTGAAAACGGAGAAAGCAAATAAAGACGATGGTCAAAATTAAACCGAACGTGAGGCTCACTATAATTCTTCATCTAATTCCCATTCACCTAAAGACACCGATGAAAAAATCAATTCATTTGCTTGATACTAGACGGCTGAACGCTATTATTAGAATGGAAAGTTCATAAATACATTTGACCTACGTAGCAGTGATAATATAGAAACAAATTACATTTTGATCCTTACATATATCCATACCGATGATTTCCCTGAAACGACCCTATAGTTAATATAAAAAATTAAATCATCAACACATGTCTACACTTTATTACATTGCTCGATGTTTTGAAAATAATTCACGTAAAAAAGAACAGGATATTCAACGAACATCCATGTCTTTTACCAATGTTTCGCCATATGACTTTCTTAAGGTCGAACGTATTACAGCGGAGAAACTGAGTGGCTTTATTACGTTGAAACTTGAGAAAGCCTTCAGGTGAATTATTGAGTCATTTTAATAAAAAAAGCATCCACTGAAAACTCTTTTCACTGAGTGATGCCGGATATCTGTCTGTTGGAGCTAGTCCACATGTAACGAACTAATTAGTGAAAGCGACAGTCCAATGGTTGGTCGACCTGAATGGTGCACAACCTGATTATGTAGAGAAGTGACATCAAGTCACGGTTGCTGCATCGATTGAAATTACAGTGCTTCCGCTTCCAGTCTCTTGGATCCGGAGGTGCGTCTCTTTCCAGATACTGTTTTCGTATAGTCAGTGTCCGTCTTTATAATACTGTATCATTACCAGAACGCGTCCAATTTCATCAGAACTATTATTCCGCCATAGAATAATGCCGACATATAATCGAATGACCGAGAATTGAAATCGAATGTGTCAAGCGTTGATGGTGCACAATGACTTGATGACATTCATGCATAATTATTTGCGGCACTTTGTTTCAAAATCATTAGTTTCTAGCTACTTTTTGCCAATAACTTTCTATGCTGTATGTGTCAGAAATATTTTACACTTTTCTTAGATAAATTTGATGAAATTATTTAATTAAACAAATAAAATGCATTTTTCAAACAAGTAGAGTTACGTTATCTATTCTTTATGCATAAAATATGGATGCAATTCAGTAGACAATCAAGCAAAAATTCTTTACGAGTATGAACAAAAGTGAAACAGCGGCTTTCCGGCATTATTCGCGTTCAGAATGCGGTGCTAACAAGAAAAATAAGCATTCTCTTGATTTATCTATTATCATGAGGCATTTCATCGACATTTCATCGGGTGTTCGCGGTCGATGCAGTAAATAATGAATGAATAATGATGACTGGCGGCTCGTCATCGTACGGGAGAATCAAAGCAATCTTTTTATGTCTCTTGTCTGATCTTACTAACTTGATCATGAGCACCATCATTATAAGTGATTCTACAATTTCTCATTCAAATTCAAGAAATCGTAAAGCACATGGTTTTCATGAGAAGTGATCATGACAAGTCTGAGGCTTACGGATATAATTAACTTACATCAAATATTTGCGGATATGTTAAACGAACGCATAATTTTCACAGTGGAATGTTGGGCCTTCATCCCGAGGCCAAAGATGGTTCGTCAAGAACACAGCGCCGTCAAGTTTAAGTCAACTGATTTTTCGATTGTCAAGGGGTGGTACATCAATGGTAGTAAATCAGAGTATCAGCAATGGATATTGCCGAGGTCCTACAATACTGATGCTGTTCGACGCATAAGGCAGACTAGTAGGAAATTGGTTCTTGGAAACTGCATCAAGGCAATGCACCGGTTCATGCGTCGTAGCTTAAACAAGCGTCTTTGGCAAAGAACAGGAAATTCTTGCAATTTATCAGGTTCCCCTTTCTCCAGATATGACTCCTTCTGATTTTTGGTTGCTTCAAACGTTAGGGACAACACTTAAAGGAACTCGGTTCGAAACATAAGAGGAAAATCATAATAAATGCGATGACCCAGTTTAAGCCGATTAGTGGCGTCCCAGAAGTGCTTCCAACAATGGCATTTTCGTTGTAAGAAAGGTACTGACTCTCAGTGGAATTGCTTTGAAGAAGTAGATTGTTTGCAATTTGAATTTGGCTTATTTTGTGAATCAATTTAGTTTCCCGTAGAAAAAGTCGGATAATTTTTTAGCATTCTCGTAGTCACATAGAGAACACATTGTCAGCGAATAACATTCAACAACAAATTGCTTAACAGAAAAATTCACCGAGAACTTCTTTTCAGCATCGCCCGTTAATTTCGAACAAAATTAATATTTAAGCTATTTGAGAGGTGAGAACAACATTCTCGGAAACACTTCCCAAACTGTCTTTACATTTCGCATATTTCTTGTCTTCGATATTTGAAGAGCGAGTAGCAAATATTGACCAAATGTGCACTCTCTTCTTCTAGCAGCTTTAATGATGCCACGTAATGCAGCATTATTCAAAATTCCAATTATCAATTTGACAGAATCGATTCAGTTAGCGAATTCTATGAGATATTTTTGCATCACTTCATATAGAAACATCGCGTTTCAGATGTTTGAACACAACCCAGATACATTATTTTCAATATTTAGTCGAAGACATACACATCTCTATCTCCATCCAGTATATTTGTAAATACGCCGACGCGTTCAACTCTTCTAAGAATGGATAATGCCACCGACGAAAAGCAAAATAAGCAGTCAACGTCATTTCTTCACCTGTCTGGCGATCTCTCTATAAATTTCAGAGACAAACTAAGGGAATTATAACAGATCCATTTGTCGACTGAATTTACAGTCATTTGTCGAATTACAGCTCATTGTCGAGCGTTTGGTAAAATGTCAGGAAATTGAAAGTCAGTTAATTGTTTGACGTTATGCTTCGCAGAAATCAGCTATTTCAGTTCTCCCTTTTATCTCCTATATAATGATGAGTGGTGAAAACGGATCCCTTATGGAGAGCAATTTCTCGACTCATTCTTATCAATAAATTATATGTAGCGACGATAAAGCGTCCATGTTTGCCATATGGCTGGAGACTATTCACTACAGATAATTAGACATGCTTATAAAAGAGATTATATAAGGTATTACCAACGTCCGCAAAAATTGTATCCGTGGATTCAGCTATTATGATAATCTCTTCACGTTAATCAAATAATTTAACGTTAGTGATCTATCATATTGATCATATTTCCCAAACATCGGGTATCCATCATAATAGTAAATTGATCATATTTACTCCAATGTACTTTCAAGGCTGTACTCTAGATTTCTATTTCTTGGAGTCACTATTACAGTGCTAACGGGCATTTTTCAAATATTGCTTCACACCAAGCAATCATGATCGATTATCGTAATAACTTTAGAAAGCATGATGATAGAACAAATACATTGCATGTATAAGGAGAGAACTGCTCAGTGAATTGCATAATCATGTACAATTCTTACTTACATTGTATTAAGTAAAATGACATCTTCATTACCACTGTCCACGTTAATCACACAACCGACGAGCTTGCCTGCTTTCTATTATCGATAAATCATCAAAATTCTATATGTTTAGTTTATCTCATTTTAGCTACATTTTCGAGGGCTCTCGAGACAGACGCGTTCAATAGACCAGCTCCTCGATTTACTAGATACCTCGTGAAACAGCGACAAACTTGTAGATTAGCTTCATGAGTCACAAAGGCCCCATCATCTGCATCTAAGGTTCCTCTGTCAATTTGAAAGGAACCCTCACAAATAGTAGAAGGCCTTTCATCATCAAGGGTTCAACTGTCTCAAAGGTTCCTTCACGTCTTGACCCTACCACTAAATTTGAGGACCATCCAAAAATCCGGAAGTTCATCTTTACAAAGTTGAAAACCCACAACAAATGAGGTCCTTCTATTGCCTACCCTTGAAGCTCACCTAGTTTAGAAGTAGAAGGACCAACTGTCATCTGTTGGAAAAGTTCCAACCATGCCAAGACATTTCTCCGAAGTTCAGCCAACGTGTGACCTCAAAGTGGTGTGCATGTAAAAGTATATGCGGAGGCGCAACGAAGCTACTGTCCTACCTAGAACCCAGGCAGGTTCCCGGCAGGTCCTGCCTCGGAGAAAAGGTTCGTTAACGGAAGTGAAGGAAACTCCGGCTGACTAACAAACTAAGCAGGCTCTGATTACGGTCATCCTGCACCAAGTGAACATAGAGGTCCAACCAATCATAGTCTAACATAAAAATTCTAAATCAAGCGATCAAGAGCTTTTGGTTGGTGTTCATTGAGTTATAAATCTGAGTAAATTTCAAGAAGAGTACAAAATAGATCATGACAGCATGATTTACATGTTAGTGCCAACAATGTTCTTACAGCGTCTTAGAGAAGAGTATCCTTACTACTTAAAGTATTGCCAGGAAGCAGAAATCCTGATTCTTCCAGATGAGTACCACCCCGAATAGCATCAGGGATCCAATAAAATGACTGTGTATCTCAACAGACATCACATTGGATGGGTTAATATTTACAATATGAGGGTTAATCGGAAAGTTCCCGAACTCTACCTGTTGTCTTTGTGAATGAATCCGATAGCTATTATTGCTTATTCAGTTTGCTTTACACATGTGAAGATTGATTTCGTGATATGAAGTCATCTTCAATACGCTCATGAGGTATATCAACAAATCATTTGTTCAGTCAGGTATTATCAGCATGGTGGATAAAATTGAACAACGAACGTGCATAAAGCTGTATGTGAAATTGAACAAGACTGCATCAGAAGCTCTTGGTATGCTTCGTTAGATCTTTGGTTCTTAACGCCTTTCTCGTACATCGGTTCTTGAACGGTTTACGCGTTTCAGGGACACTGTTGAAGATGATGAGCATTCGGGGGAGACCGGCAACCAGCAGAACAAACGAAAACGTCGACTACGCTCGAAAGCTCATTCGTGAACACCGTCGCCGAACAATCCCTGAACTCTTTGGAATATCAGGAATTGGATATGGTGTTTGTCCAAAGATTTGCACATGAGAAGAGTAGAAGCAAAGTTTGTCCCGCGAATCTTGACAGGGGATGAAAAGCAGAAACGTCGAGATGTGTGTATTGAACTCCGTCTGATAGCCAACAGTGACCCATCCTTCATGTCAGGAGTGATAGCGGCTGATGAAAGTAGGATTTACGGATCAAGAAAAGCGTGGCATTTCCGCAGTGCAGCAAAAGCAATGGTGATTGTTTTCTTCGATGAAAGAGGCACTATTCATCGAGAATTTGTTACCAAAGGGAGCACAGTTAATTCTAATTTTCAAATTGATGTCTTAAGACGCTTGCAAAAAGGAGTCAGACGAAAACGGCCTGGTTAGTGGCGAGATCGCAATTGGCGATTTCTTCGAGACAATGCACCTGCGCACATGTCTATGAAGACAACTCAACTTTTGAGAGATCATGGCATGACTGCTGCTCCACATCCACCATTTTCGCCGGACATTGCCGCGTGCTACTTTGCTTTGTTCCCTAGAGTGAAGTTACAGTTGAGAGGACGCCGATTCAACTCCCTGGAGGATATTCAAACTAAGACCGATTAAATTTGATTTTTTCAGTGACGATTTTGAGGAATGGAAACGACGTTGGGATCTGCATTCGTGCTGGAGTGAATACTTTGATGATGATGACTGCTCTTACTTCAGAAATTTATCAATAGAACTGATATCTTTGAAGTATACTTTTTGTTACAGGAATTTAATAGTTGCTTTATTTAATGAACAATGTAAGGATTAACAACTATAGTCCGAGAACTTTCCTGTCAACCCTCTCATCATTTTGATCAATGAAATCAAGCCAATACTGACATCAAAAATGGAAAACACCGGCATTCACATCCCTGACCACGGTGCATAAGTATATACTTTTAATAAGAGGCTAAATTAGATAAATGCATTGCATATGAAGTGATTTTTTTCTTGAAACATTGCCGAGTACCACTTCGCATGGAAATGGTCAATGTGGGTTCTGTATGGGTGTGAATGCATGGTAACATAGACGCGAAAGCTTCGTAATCAGTATCTTAAGCCTATTTATTTCTAAAGTAACCGTACTGCTCGTTGTCGCATAATAGTATAACTTGCACAATTCTCACCTTGCATCCGCTTCACTATAGAATTCCCGAGCCACAATATCCTCGAACAATTCGCCACCAGTTACTCTGGAAAAAATTTACGATAAGAAACTGCCTCAATCCGAAAGCCAACAAATTCACTTTTACTAGTTGAAGACTTATTCATGAAGTTACTTTTTCAGGGACTTATTTTGCTGAGGCGGCTAAAACATTCTGCCGCTTTTATGTATCATGAAAACATGAACATGCAAAAATTCTGGAAATTGATGGTATATCGTTTATAACAATCATTTGCAATTAATTTTTCGCATAAACTTAATTTCAATTGGAAATATCCTTCCAATTAAATTGAAATATATTTTTTGCAATACCTGCTCATCATGCTGCTTTTGTCTTAAAGCTGCTGATCATAGACCAGACCCTACCCATGTCATAAGATTTTCATCGGTGGTCATAGATGATGCATTAATATCTCCGCCCAAATGGTAAGCCTTGGCTCAATCAATTGACGTCAATAAATGAAGCATCTTAATAGCTTGGCTAGCTATATTTCGTCAAGATCTTCTTCAGGGAACTGAATGGATGTCCTATCCGTGTCTCCGATGGGGTATCAGAAATCCTCGGCATGATGGAAACTTTTGATCGGAAACTCGAATTTTACTCTTGAATCTCATTCAAGAAGTACTTAGCGAATGTGTCTTAGTAGTATGGCGATAGAAACAGCGTCGACGAAATTGTCGCCGCATGTCACACACCCAGCCCCGGAACCAAAAACTGCTGTTTGATGAGAAGACTGTAACAGGAGAAGCAGTAGCAGCAGTAGCGCTTATTTTCAAAAATTAAAAATCACAAGGTACCAAGTATATAAGAAATTCAAATTTAATGAAAAGATGACATTATGAAACAAGTACAAAACCAGTTTGAAGAAAAATTAAATTCGAATTTGAAGCTGCTGATAACATAATGCAGTGGCCCAGGAAAAGAAAGAGCACGAACGCCGCTGACTCTTTCGGAACTTTTGAGATGACTTTCTAGCGAGATTGACAACTGCTTTCTTTATTACCATCTGTGTCTTTCCGGGAGCGATCAAAAAATGAGCGAACTATTCGGATAAGTATGAGAATAAAACTTTCAGATTCTCAAAACCTTGCGTGCAACATCACCAGTAACCGAGTTGAGAGGACAAAAATATGGTCCTCCTGAGAGCTATTATGTTCCAGTTTCTCATGACCTTGCGGGCAACATCACTAATAATCTAGTTGAGATGTCTATGATCTCATCAAAGGTTTCCATCGATTCGATGCTGGAAGACAGCAAAAGTGAGCGCAAAAATGTGCGCGAAAATGTGAAATGTGTAAGAAATGAAAGAAGGCTTTAGACGTGATTGGAAAGATTGAAATTGACAGAAGGTCTCAAAGCTGTACTGACAAACCCCAAATAAGTGAGTGTTTTGAGCCTGTAATCGCTTCAAGATACGCTTCACCGAATGACTGCGCTGTTTCAAAGCTTGGTAAGTTTCGGAACCCCATCAATGATTAGCACAATAGAATATGACGATTCACAACTTCACTTCCCGCATTTGTGAATTTGAGCGTCTTGACTCGCTTCGGGTATTTCATAAGGGAGCTTCATAGTTTGTTATAAAGTTGAAAGACGCCATAGGCTGGCCCATCATTGCTTGAGCATTTCTATCACGTATCAGCGATTCATCCATGCAAATTAGCCGCATGATTTCTGTCTCACTGCCAGATTGCGACACACAATTAATATTGGTGCAGGGATTGCAATTCACCCAAGAAAAAAACCGGAAAATCGGGAAAAACCAGGGGTTGAATGCATAAATTTGAAATATTCACATTAGATTAATTTCGCAAAAAAACCGGAAAATTGCGATCCCTGTACTGGTGCCACCGGGTCCTTATCTCGTCAACAATTCTTACTAACTTCTATAGCAGAAACATAACCTGAAAAATGTTTTTGTCATCATCAACAAAAAAGGATTAAAAAATACAATACACGAATGATTTCCATCTTAACTTTTGACAATTAATTTGATATCTATTAACCATGATAGCCACCACAAATCGCACCATGCAGAACGCATCGTGGCTTTAATAGCATCATAGCAAGTCAACACAATGTGGAACAAAGGAGACACCATTAATGGACCTGCTGTTTTAAAGAATTGAGACAAATAGCAGAAATAGTCCTCATGTATGTTTGCAAAAATAATAAAATTCTTCTATTGACAGACGAAGACGTGCATTGCGATAAGTTCTCATTACAGAGTAGTTAATCCTGGCTTCATTATCTGAGATTTTCAGTAGCCCATGATAATTATCAAACATCACTAAAAAGGCTAAAATGCCACTTTGAGGCTTCATGAATATTCTCCAGTGCTTGACATTGGGCATAATTCTTGTCGAATTATGTGGAACACCATATAGAAGATGTACAAATAATGACATTCTGGTTTTCATACTGCAACGCCTTTTAAAAACATACAACTTGTTCATCGCTATCTTGTCCATTTAGTTGAGGGCGTGACATTTGGGAGTGTTCGCTTGTCGATACAAAGGGGTGTGGTTCCGAAATTCCAAATTGAACGATATTCTATCATTCTCATTCAATAACAGCAAAAAATACCATTTTCTGCAGCAATAATGAGACTATGCACCTATTATAAACTATTTTTTGTTGTTCCTGTGACAGATTAACGTCAAAAATGTGAAGAGCGATACATTAGAAGTAAATCTGCATTCAGTGTCTTGTTCACTGCTATCCGAAAGTAGGAAGATAGAAAAAAATATGAGTTCAACACAAAAAGCAGTTCAACACCTTTACGCTTGTGGAGAGCGATTATTATATTTTCTAAGAATTAGCAATAAAATTATAATTTCACTTCTTGAGTAGATAGAATGATGACCCAAGATAAAGTGCGTGCAACACGAAACGTCGGGCGCGTGATTTATATGTTTTCATAAAACAAATACAGTGGAAAACTCGGGAGGTATGTGGCTTTTTCATTATTGATAATGAATTATCTCCCATATGACGCCATAAACTTCCAGTAGATAGAAAGCTACAATTCCAAACCAGCAACTCCGAGCTCTAAACATGACACTCACATCGGTAATGCTGCACTATAATTACTACTTGAAAATGAGATTAATGTATACGTCATTTTCTGTGACACGTTCATTACTGAACTTCGGTCAACCTTGGAGATCATTCGCCATCGCGGATAATAGATTGATGGTCCATTCTAGATGTGCGTGCGTGTGCGTGAGAATGAGATTTCATATTTCAACTGAAAACTGAAAAAATAGAGCAGTGCCCGCAGCGGAGGATTTGACAAAATTCGCGTTTGGGCTCCAAATTCGCGTCAAATCAGAAATTGTATTATATGCGTCAAAAGACAACATAAATATCCGGTATATAGTAGTGATGTGGAGCGGAGTGGGAGTAAATTTGGAGCGGTAGTAAAGAAAATTTTGACTGGAGCGGAGTGGAGTGGGAGAGAACCTGATGTTGACAAAGTCAACAAAGTTTTATCATAATTAATGATTTTTTACATTATTATTATTACACTATTTTTCGTAAGATATTATTAGTCTATTATTTATTTTCTCAACATTATTCGGAGATAAGACTCCATTCTCAAGATATACAGTAAGTGGAAGGGTTGTATAAACCGTTAATAAGAAAGCCAATAAAGATATGATTTAAAATTGAAAGAAATCTGAAAGTTAAAAATGGAAGTCCGATAGTTCATATTCGTTCCTATGGATGGGTTCAAATTTTTAGTGTGCATTGGCTCACGGAATGTTAGGTTAATGAATGATTGACACAGATATATTTTGCTAGGTTATTTGACATGTGATGAGATGTTATAGATGGATTAAGTCTTGTTTTTCAGATGTTCATTAATTCTTCTATGCAAAGTTCTTATCGTACTACCGAGTACCGATGTATCGTTCCTTGCATCTTAAACAAAATTATTCTTATAAAATTTATCAAATTTTTCTGATACAAAATTATCATTTCAAAAATGCAAGAAAAATTCTGCCGACAGAAAACTACAATTTATTAATTATTATTCATGCTTATATCAGTATGATCGAGCATCGTTACCTGATAGCATCGTATTGCTACCTAGTATGAGGCTGCAACAGAATGAATTTTCTGATTGTCACACATATTTGCGGTTACTCTTCAGGTGAGTCACTAAGTTATTATCACATGATAAGTGTAGAATCACTATTAATTCTAATGTGCAATCCGCTTTCGAAATATTGTTCAATTATAATCATCATTTATTTAAAATCATTCATGATTATCGGCCATAATTCGTATTTAAAATTCGACAAGCATAAGGCTAATATTTTGCAGTTAAGCATATTATCAGAGTGGAAGTCAGTCATAATTTACAGTAGTCAAACAACCTAAAAAGTTCAAGGAAATCGTTTTATCTATGGTAAATTAATAGGATTTAGTTTAAGTGAAGCGGAGCGGCTAGGTATGAAAAAATGACTGGAGCGAAAGCGAAGTGTAATCGGAGCGGAGCGGTAAAATTGTACCGCTCCACATCCTTGGTATATAGTATAGGCCCACAGCCATTTGACTTTGTTTCGAAAAATGATAGATTTACGGGAAGTCATAGACTTACCACGACATGGTAAATGTGAGACTATGTCCACATTAAACCACTGCTTTCGAGTAGCCAATATACGTGTATGAACTATGAAGAAATCTTAAGTTACTGGTTTCTCGTATAGCCTAGTTGCATATGGCCCTATGCAACTATACGAGAAACCAATAACTCCAAGAATTTCCATAAATTCACACATGTAGCCTAGAGTGGCATGGTCGATACACACTACTTCGATGTTATCCAACTCCTGAACCCCGTAACTTACCTGTATACTTAACCATTATGTACACAAGCACATTATACAAATCAGAAACCAGATTAAAAAGCAGATTTCATATTCATTGTATTGAACTTTCAGAAAGTAAGCAGCCACAGGATGAATCAGAAGTGGAAACAACTTAGGTAATGCAATTAGGCCTACAGAAGGCAAGAAATCATATGGCAGTCAAATAATCAGCTGAATTTGCCATTTATAGAAATTAGATTATTTACAGAAAAATCATGAAAAATCCCCGTGTATATCAACATGCGCTGCTCAGACATCACCGAAACACATTTATCCATGGGAATTTCCAAGGATTCCATCGTCTTCATGATAACAGTCGCAATTCTTAGAATCACCTTTCTCAAGCAGTGGAATATCCAAAAGAACGCTTTCAAGATTCCATGAATCATTCCTCAAAAATTTGACAACGATGCCAATATATCCATGGACTTTGTTTGCTTCGTCAATAAGAAGAGAATAGCAACCCGCGTTCTTTCCACAATCGACGATCAAATTTTGAATATATGGGAAAATCGCATCAGTTATAAGATAGCTTGTTTTCCTTGGACTCAACTTCATTTGCTTTGGTACTTTACTATTAGGGAAAAGAGAACCGAAATCTTCAACAATGCCTTCTTGAGATTCGAAGGACCAATTATTTTTGATGATACGAATTACCCATCTAATTTCGCTCTCTGTATGATCATGAACATTCTGAACTTGTGAAGTTTGCGGTTGAGCAACATAAGTCTCAGAAATGGGTTTACAACATCTCACAACACTTCGCATCTTTTTGTGTGCCTCTGAACGAGAATGAGTTATGTTTGTTCGTCCAGACTTAATCATAAATTATTTATTGCACCATTTGCATTTCGCCTTATCATCTTCATCCTTTACAATCCAGTCACCTATCACGTCATCCAATGCATCCTTTTCTTTCAGCCACAAATCCTTCCATTTCACAGTTGAACGGGACATCTGAAACACATTAAAGGTATAGGGAAATACATGTATGGCGCAAACTTACAAGCACGTATTTTGCAATTATTGATATGCATCATAAGTACTGTTGGAAGCAGATTTGGGTCGATATTTTTTGGGATTTTTCTAACCATTTAGACTCTATTAAGATT
Source organism: Prostheceraeus crozeri (assembly GCA_907163375.1). Taxonomy (NCBI): domain Eukaryota; kingdom Metazoa; phylum Platyhelminthes; order Polycladida; family Euryleptidae; genus Prostheceraeus; species Prostheceraeus crozeri. Next base: position 113,256 of record CAJQUW010013002.1, read on the forward strand.
TTATACGATATTTTTAAGGATTTTTTATATTTTGCGTAAAATCCCGTCCGCTTCCAACACTGGTCATAAATAAGAAATGCTAAAAACGTATGAGGCCAAGATAGTGTCGGATTACTGATGGCGTTTATTTAGTACGTTTTTAGACGTTTGTGTAGGCATTTGTACCAGGGATGCGGAACCGGAACAACCGGATTTGGTCGGAACCGGAACCGGAGCCACTGACAAATCTACTAATGACTGTGTCAGACATTCAATAATCATAAATGCAAAATTATATGACGTACCGGTACAGGAAAAAATGGTGCATCCACCACAATAACTTTGTACCAGCCTTTGCACGGATTTCAGCAGTTCTGTCCACTCCAGATGAAACGAAATGCACGCGTACATGTAGCCGCAGAACAAGCAGGAGCAAACGACGAAACAGAAAATCGCTCGGTTTGACAGCTTTGAACTTGAAATGAAAACTCGACGGTCACTTTGGTGGTTTATTTCAGATATAGGCCAATGAATACAACAAATTATAAAGGCAACCAGCCAACGAGAAGCATAACGTAGGGAAATCTGGCTAATACGCTTCTGTCCATAATCTGTTGTCATATACGAGTAATGTCCAACATTATTTAAGTCATATAATATAATATGAACCCTACCTCAAAAAATGTATTTTGTATGAAAAACCACATATCACAATACTTTCAGGAAATGGAAAACTTCTTGCAAATTTTGCTAGCATTGCGTTTGTCATATGGCAAAAATTTCAAAAAGCGCAAGAAAGCTTCAGACAGAAACTAAATTTTGGTATGTAAGATAGATAGGCCTACCGTCACAGAGTGTTAATATAATTACGTACAGTAGTGTATAATAGGCATAGGCCTATGCACCATATTTTTTGCAAATTGAGGTTCGGAATTAGACATTACAAGAAGTTAGATTGGAAAACACTATAATTACATACACAGACCCTATACAGAAGAAAATCATATAAATTGACACGCAACTGCACACAATCTGGCAATATTTCAGGAAACTTCATATTGATCATTGCTGCCGCAATCACTCGATCATCACAATGCAGATCTGAAAATGTAATGTTCAAATGTTTAAGAGTTTCATTTCTTTGCTAAGCAGTAAGCTTTCTTTATGACAATAATAGAAGCAACGTTATTAGCAAGCCATAGCAGGCTAGATTGATCTTGTTATTCCATTAAGTGAATACTACCAGGTATATATAAGTTTATTAAAAGCGCCGCAGGCAAAATTTCCTCTTTTAGAGATGTGTCAACACTCAAGTAAGCACATATACAAGAAAATTGTAAATTTTGTCCCGATGAGCATGACGCGAATCCTGAGAAGACAAAAATCGCGTCATACCCCAAAAATCGCGTTTCGCGACATGATTTTTTCATTTTCGCGTCGCGCTGCGGGCACTGATAGAGGTCTCCGTGGCACAGTGGTTAAGTGCTTGGCCTAGTGATCTTTCGGTCCAGAGGTCGAGCCCCGAAAGTGTCATGGGAAGTCGTCAGGAAGGGTATCCGGACTAAGAGATCACAACGCTCCAGATCAAAGTCTGACTATGTCAGCACCGTCCAAACCCCCAATATGGGGAAGCTGTGACGTCAGACCATTATTTTTTCAATCAAAAATCATGGGGTCAAATAAGTACATCAGCAAGTCAAATAAAGTCGACAAGACTTTTCACTCATCTTGTGCAAAACCACAAAGCATGCTGCAGGGTTGCCAAAATCGTCCAGAAAAAAATCCGGACGCTCTAATGTTACATCATCAGAGTAAATATAAAAATTAATTGCCTTCTATACTTAACTATGAATGGAAAATAATCATTATGCGTAAGATTGTCATCAATATCATGCGTATCTCTTTTCCTCGTCATTCATAAATGACAGGTGATTTTGAATGAAAAATCGCAGCTTTTATGAACCCGCAATATATTCAATTAACAAATACATCAATAAATCTCAGAAGCCTTGAGAATATTTCACAAATCCTTTTAACAAATATAGGCAGTACAAAGCTATATAAAAAATGATCAGCGCGTCTATGATTTCGTTAAATGATTGAATCAACAAATCTATAAAAATATACATTAGTGCGCCTATGATTGTGTTAAGAATCAACAAACCTATAAAGAATACAGCGGTGTATCTATGATTGCCAGAAAAACAAATCTTTATAAAAGTACATCAGTGCGCCTATGATTGCGCTACCAGAAAAACAAATCTATATACAAATACATCAGTGCGCCTATGAATGTGCTACCAGAAAAAACAAATCTTCATAAAAGTACATCAGTGCGCCTATGGTTGGGTTATGAATCAACAAATCTATAAAGAATGCAACGTTGCATCTGTGATTGCGTTACCAGAAAACAAGTCTATATAATAATACATCACTGATAGACAAATGATCACTATCAATAAAAATACGTCAAGTATAAACAATCTAGCTCATTGAAATCTGTCCATAAAAACAATCCGGTAAAAAATTCTTCTTTGGCAAAAACAATTCTTTAAATAGTCTAAAATTTACGTTCATGATTCTTCATCATCACTAGCACTATCGTGCTCATATGATTGGAAGTATCGCCGGGATGAGCTTCGAGCTAAGTCGATGAGGGACTGAGTTACTGAAAAATATTGTAATCCATCGATATTTTTCAAGTGAGATCGCACTCGCCGGATAGCGTTCAGAGTTTCGGGTTGGAGACGATTTCTCTCCTTTGTGACTACAGCTGCATTTACACTAAATCCTCTTTCCTCAGCAGCATTGTGTGGCTGAATACAAAGCAATGCCTGCACAAGAACTTTGATCAGCGGATATTTGTGCTTTTCGAATATCTTGCTCCAATAAGCATCTAGCCGTTCTTCTTTGAGTGGCTGAATATCATTGTTGATTGCCAGCTGTTTCCATTCCTCGATTAATGGTTGCATGTCATCAACTTTTATTGTGGGAATGAGACCTGCAAGAAACGTCGAGTTTTTTAATTTTGTTGTCTTGTCCTTATCCGACTGAAACGTGCGGTTTTGTGGACACAGCAATGTCAACTTTCGCCACAAACGCATGTGTTCTTTTTGATCAAGTTTGAGATTGCTCATGGTTGCGTGGAAAGCCTCCAAATAAAACGCCTTCGCTTCGAGTTTGAAATGGGTCATTTCGGCAGACTGCAAATTTTTCAGACATAAACGTTCCGTTCGGTGGCCAATGTCAACGTCTGATGAGTGATTTTCAGGGGCCTTGCTTGATGTTGAAATCTTCGACACGACGATGTCTTCACAGACAGAAGGCAGCAAAAATCGTCCGCCTAGAGAAGCCATCATACCACAAATTCCATACACATACTCCGGCCCAATGGGATCGTCTCTCTGTAAAAATAATTGCATTTCTTGAAATAGGGGAAGTGCTTCCGATAGAAAAAGGAGGTAGATGTCTGTCTTCTTTGATGCAAATGCGCTGCGAAGTCGCTCATACCGATCATTCTTTGCCAAATCTGCCAATCCTTTTTTGGGCAAATAGTGGACGAAATAGGTTCGAAGCGCATCAAGGAGCGTGAGAACTCGATTCACAAAATGAAGTAAGGTCAAAAACCTCGTCCCACTATGACCAATTAGTTTCAAGTTCGGTAAATCCAGCTCGTCTCGCAGAGCAGCGAATTCTTCGGATCTGAGAGCTTGCCCTTTGAAGAAATGCGCTGCCTCTGAAGAACAGTTACGGTAGAATGAATTCTTCCATACAATACAATTTGCAAAGACATTGACAAGTCAAAATATATTTGTGCAAATCCAAGAAGTAAACTGTTATGACAACAGCATAGTGCATGTATAAAATTACCCAAATTGGACCCTAGTAGTCTGTGAAAAAAGCAGATTGCAAAAATGATACGGATGTATCAGCTTTAGTCCAAAGCAAATAGTTGAATGATTTTAAACGGGTAAAGAAATAACTGACGAGCATTAGTATGGATTCGATAAAAATCCGGAAATTTCATGGTTTTGACAAAAACTCCGGACTCCAGCAGATTCTGTCAAAAAAATCCGGACATCAGCAGATTCTGTCAACAAATCCGGACAACCCTGATGCTGTCATTTTATTGCGTTCGAGGTTGACAATGATCCTTCCGCCTTCCACTTTCCCTTATAGAGCTGTTTTCGTATCAGCATTGAGGTGGACTTTTTTCTTCACTTGGGATAAAAGGAAGTGGGTGGTGGACAGCTGCTACACGTACGTCGCTCTGTCCACCTGATCGACAAAACTACATATCCGTGGAGTTGATGACTTTCCGCTAGTTTAGCAGTGTCCGCTCATCTTTGCCATATGATGACACTAGCCATTCCAACGTCCAAAATAGTTTCATTTTCAAAGAAACAAGAAGCATTCGGTCTTTCCAAACTGCTGTCAATAAACATTTTCGCCATTTTGACATTGCTGACTTCATGAGCAGGTCGGTGTTGCATCAGAAGTTGACCGAACACTCCGCTGCTGTCACATTTTGATGGATCCCAAACATTCAAAAATAAAAGCAGTGCTACTCAATCTCATTGTTTCCTGTTTTGATTGTTCTGATGGTCGCAGGGCTGCCAACCCCTGTCGACTAAAAATCGGGACACAAAAATCGCACCTTTTTTCCCATTTTTTGCGTAGCCATAGTGTTTTGTTTTTCATCTGTTCTGTTGGACCCTAACCTGGCGATAATTTGTATATTTCGTAGACTTCAACGCGTATCAGTCATGAACTAGCGAAATTCTATGACAGAAAAGTATCTACATCTTATTAACGACTATCTCCGTTTCGTCACCTCCAAAAATCGATTTAATAGAAAAATATGCTCTCGTACAAAGATAAAAATCACTGTATTGTGACTAGTAAATAACAAAAAATGCAAAAAGCGTAGGAAACAAATTGCATGATTAATCTGGAATTTCAGATTTAAAACAGTATGAATACAAAACTCGCCAGCTATCATACATCAGGCCTAATTGTCAAATAATCTAATTAGCCGAGATAACGTATTCGAAAGAAAATATCCTTTTTCAACTGGCATTCAACAGAAAACGAGTATTGAGATAAACTTATCATTTTATTTTTGAAAAATTATATAAAATGATATCATTTTTAATATTTTTAGCCTTTTTTCGTAGTTTAGATACTGTTGGCCTAACCAACTGCATATTGTAGGCATATTAGTAGAATTTTTGCATATTTGTTTGAAGCTTAAATCAAAACTTGCGATGTTATATGTATAGGCCATAGGCCCTACCTAAGTTTTGATATACAAGAAGCTTTGTATGACTAAACTGCTTTCTTCGGCCTTCCATTATTTGGAATGCATCGATGCTGCATGCAATCTAATTTTAACTTCATTGCTAAGAGCAATAAAAGTAGCATGGTAGCATTGCAAATCGAAAAATTCGTATGACTAGACGTGTTTACGGTGCAGGCTTACGTATATTTCACTAAAAAATGGCATATTTTCATTACAAAAAATGGAATGATGATCATAGAATGATATCATTTTACAAAATTCGCTTTACAAATATCATTTTATATCATTTTAAAAATAAAATGACATCATTGCCGATCATAGCCTCACTCTACAAGAAAATCTGACTACAGCACCTAACTTCGACTGCAAAAACAGTATCCAAATTTAAAAGTCCAAAAAAATCGGGACAAAAAAATCGTGACAGCTAAATTTCGAGAATTTCGAGGGCAGAAAATCGGGACAGGCGACTTTTTGGGCGAAAAATAGGGACAGTTGGCAGCCCTGTGGTCGTGTCGGTTTGTGCAACATGCATCCATGCCTACAACTTCAAGCGTTATTGGACATGGAATAACATGCATCTAGTGAAAACCGTGCACCATTATTCTTCTGTACACTAAAAAGCTTTGCTTTCTTTAATTGTTCGTTCCTTTCAAAGGCTGTATTAAATAATCGATCTACGGGGACATTTTATAAAAAAAGTTAATCCTGAAACCCCATCCTCATTCTAAGAATGTTTGGTATTTTGGTCATGTTCAGATTTACTGCGTGTAACAAGAAAATAGATTAAATCTCACATGTGAAAGCGCTCCTAATTCACCGAATATCTAAGCCTTGTCATTGTTTCGGCTAGGATCGCAACGTCCAACTTCTCGCGAACCGTCGTAAGGGGAAGATGCTTTTCTGGCCAACTGTCGTAACCCCGAATTTCCCCGAAATTGAGATTTCTACATCAAAATATCTATCTAGTCCTGAAGAATGTTCCCACTGAATACTGAGTCATTTCTGTTTTCATGGTGCAGTGTTGGATAAACAGTCATTATTGAAAATTCATACTCAGCCAAATCTTAAATCGTCTCTAATGAAAAGCTGCTAATTTGCAGTTACGAATATTATCAAATCCATGTTATACACACAAAGGCAGGGCAGTGTAGATCCACCAATTTACTTATTGTAGACCTTGTAAAAGTTGGTAAGGATAAATTTTAACCACAAATTTTCACTTTTCAGCAGCTTGCATCTCAAGTTAATTTATAGAGCTAAGGACAGAATATGCAACATTCGCAGTAGAAATAGGAAACTCCGCGAAAAACGACTCCTGAATTAGCATGATCACTGTAAATGAGTCCTCTCATAATTAAATTAAGATGCGATAACGCCATCTTAATAGATGAAGCTCTTTAACTGACTTCCTCTGATGTTGTTTTCTGATTTTTGGCTCGCATTGCATATTCATAAAGCAGGTTATGGTAGCGATTTGACAATTGTCAATAATATTGAAAACTGGTCAACAAAATGTAAAATTACAAGCACTGAGGGGCTACTACAGAAAAAGTTTTCTGCTTATTAAGACAAAACTGAGCTTGGTCTAAATCTTTAAGTGATTTATCATCAGATGACCGACAGCGATAGTCACGATTAACACTTACAGATCGAAGACGAGATAATGAAACCCTTCATCTTGAATACTGTCATGTAACCGAACTGCAAAAAGAAATAAAAATCAATTTTAGCAGAAACCAAGTATTTAATACTCATCATATTAAAGCAATACTTTTTATGTTGGATATAAGTGAGCATAATAACGACTATACACATTATAATACCACAAGTGGGTCTACTACAAAGAAATCACACGTTTGCGTTGGACAAGCTACATATTTAAATATTGCATTGGTCAAATTTTTTTAGTGTGACTCGTAGAAATCAGAATTTTCATGTTCTTGTTAACTGGGTCGGTACTCATTCGAAAAGCTGATTTTGTTTTGAAACTCTAAATTTTCTTGACTAAAATGACAGAATTTGAGCTTTTGCAATGCAGTAGCAGCATTAAATATCACATATTTTATTTGAATGTACAATGTAGCAACATGGATGCTTAACTTACCGATATTGGGATGCTTTAATAACCTACATATCCGCGCTTCTCGCTCAAGTTTCTGTAAATCTGAAAGTGAGATTCGAGATAATACTATCAGAATTTGAACAATGAGCAACATTTCCTTAAGGGTGTCGACATTCGACTAGAGAAAATATGAGACTATCATAAAATAGTTATACTTAGCTAAATTTACTAAACCAAGAGAAAAATGAAAATTCTCATGAAAATGTGATGAACAAGGATATCTAACAATGATAATAATAATAATAAAAATCGAGCTGAATGTGAAATCAAATTAGCTATTTAACTTGAAGGGGCTTAGAGATGCAGTTCGGCCAATTTTACATATCGTTTTTAATCGCTCAATCAATGCTAGCCGCATCCTTGATCCATGTTTTTGACATGATAGAATTTTTTGTGAATCCTCATGTTGAGTGTTTTGTTTTGTGCATCGAATATCAAAATTTTAAGTGCATCCTCATTACTTTATACTCATGGAAGTAAAATGAACAAGAGTGATCAAGCATCTACATGTGATTCTGTTTCCTCCGTTATCGACGATCTTTTGGGAAAATATCCTAACTGCTCAGTTTTGGTCTGTGGCGATTTTAATCATGTGTCTACTAAACCTTTTCAAGTCAATTATGATCTTAGTGATTTCGTGGATTTGCCTACACGAGGAGAAGCTTTTCTGGATAAGGTTCTGATACCAGCAGATCTCTGCCATCTCTATGCACGTGCAAAAGTCTATACTCCTTTTGGGTCAGGTGACCATTCAGTGATTTTCATTTCCCCATTCTATGGTTTTCTGCCACATTCAGTTTCATTTTTTCCTGTTCTGGACATCCGCAAATCTAATTTGGCTTTAGCGGCTGCATATCTGGATGGCATCGATTGGAGATCACTGTTTGAAGGCAAGGATTTGGATTATGCTTGTGACCTATTTTATCAAGTTTTTCAACAGTGTGTGTCTATGTTCCCCGTTGATTTAATAAAACGATCGTTCAAAGACAAACCCTGGATAACAGTGACAATTAAAGTGTTGATTAATAAGCGATATAAAGCTTACAGACAGAAAAACTGGCCGTTATACCAACATTTCAGAGATAAGGTCAGGCAAGAAATATTCAAAGCCAAGCGATCATGGTCACAGCGTTTAATTCAAGAAAACAAGTCCATATGGGAAGTGTACAGAACAGTGAAGGGAGATAACAAAAACAAAGACTGGCTCCATCATGTATGTTCGTCTGCGAATATCAGCATTCTTGATGCTCTGAATGATTTGAATGACCAATACGTTGCTAATCTTACTGATGATCCTGGCGATGAACCTCAGCTTCCATATGTAGTACCATTTGAACTCCAAAAGAGTGAAGTACATGAATTATTAAATCGCGTCAATCCCCGTAAAGCTGCTGGGTCAGATGGTGTACCTACAATCTTGTGGAGCAAACTTTCATCATCCTTGACTGAGCCCTTATGTCTGTTATTCAATATGTGTTTGGAAATCGCTAATCTTCCTATAGCGTGGAAATGTGCTGACATCTTACCCGTTCCGAAAAGTAATCCACCTCAACTTAGTAACACTCGTCCGATATCACTTCTGCCAATTCCTGAGAAAATATTCGAACGATGCATTGTTTCCCATTATAAAAGTGATTTTTGTGTCATTTTTCGAAGCACCAGTACGGCTACAGGCCCAAATGTTCTACTGTTAGCGTTCTTTTAGAGTTAGAAAACTTTATCAAGAATAAAATTCAGAGGCGAGATGTAGTAGCATGTCAAATGCTTGCGATCGACTTTGAAAAGGGTTTTGACAGAATGTCTCATAAAATACTAGTGGAAAAAATGTTTAATAGCTCAAGTGCCCTTCGATAATTTCATGATCACTTTTACATTATTTATTTTACAATTATCTGTAAAGTAGGCAACAGCGTGTAAAATTGTCAAATAATTACAGGGCTTTTGTGAGCGTAACCAGTGGCATTCCCCAGGGATCCGTAATCGGCCCCCTTCTTTTTTCTTTTTATGTCTCAGACCTTGAAGATGTACTGTCAACGAGCAATGATGTGATTGCTGTCAGTTATGCTGATGACTTTACCCTCTGTGGTGCAATACACAATACATTGGTTAGTCCATTACTGACATCTTTTTGCAATTTGGAAAAGTGGTCGTCTGAGAATAAAATGAGTATTAAATACAACAAATGCCAACAGATGTTCATGTATTACAACAGAAATTTTGATATGCAACCCTATGTTCTCGACCATGTCAATTTGTGCAGTAATTTGCGTGTACTAGGTGTGACGTTTGACCGGAAATTGACATGGGAGAGCCATACTTTTCATGTGTGTAAGAAGGCATCTTCTAAGATTGCGATTTCGTGTATACGCTCAGTTCTCGAATATTGCTCGCCAATTTTTGTAAATCTATCTCAAGGGCAGACTGTGATGATTGAGAATATCCAAAAGAGATGTCACAAAGTAATTTGCTCAGAAAGTAATTGTTCATGTGCATTTTTCGTTCCTTTGCAATATCGCCGTAATTGAAGGTAGTAAATGAAAGTAATTGAATCATAGAAAAAAGTCAGCTGTTGGTTCAAGGCTCAATGGCTCAGGGCTGTCTCATCGGGTAGAGTAATTTGGTTTGTACTCCCAGCAAATGAAACATCCGACAAAAAAGAGACATGATCGGCTAGCGTTCAGTTTCTCTACAACTTTGCCTTGCCATTATTTAAATTTCACAAGCAATGATTGTTTTCCCGAATTCAAGGTAGGAACGGCTGTCTTTTTCAAGTGGAGAAATGGTTGTTTCCTGTTACACAAATGAGGTAATGGAGCATGTCGTCGATTTTTCACTTTGTTTTTTTAATTAAATGAATACAGCACACCCGAGAATATTTTGCTCTTCCAACTTTACCGCTCCATAGCTTTTGCATTTTCTTATCTAATGGAAATTTATAGAAGCATATATTATTAATGCTATTATCACTCTTATTCTTGCAATCAAGAGCGCAACACTGCCCCATGATGGTAGTCGAATGTCGACAATGACTAAGTGAACTTTACTTCCACGCGCAGTCTCAATGCACACTTCAACGCCTGTCTGTAGCCGAGCAGCGTAGTGACGTCATCATCAATTCTGTTTTCGCCTGCTGTTCGCAAAGGACGCTACTTGGCATGGCGACAGGTTCCCGTTTAACTCCGGAGGAGACAGTTAAGACTGAGACAAGGTCAAAAATTCGATCGGACTGCACCTTTAACTATTGATACTATAATGGATATGGACATGCGCAACCCACGCGTCATTACACATATGAGTTGAGTGAGAAAATATCTAGAAGCACTTTCTTTTAAGATATGAAAAGCTTACACAGCGCTAATCAAAAAGCCAAACACTTAATCACTGCTGAATGTAGATAAAACAAAGGAGTAAAATTCAATTAGGAAATCCAGAATACCTTCCTAAGGTCATGTACGAGTATTTATCATTTTTAGATTTGAAAACCTGTTTCACAAAATTCATCGCCAACATAACACGTGAGTGAATATTTTAACAGAACGTCTAACAGCATACTAAGAAGCTGATTAATTAACAGCCATAAGTCAAATCTCAGAAAGAATAATAACCTTCACTATTTTTATGCTTGAACCTTCATCAAAAAAACTTTTTAAGGACAAGCCTGTACCCCTAAGGGTCCCTCAGTAGAAGATAAGTTGTTCTAGATTAAGGTTAACCACATTTTAAATCACCGAATCATTGTGATTGACAATGAGATTAAAGCAACTTTACAGCCTAGAAACATACATTTGATTACGACATACTTAGTAATACGGGTGATCGATAATTACATATTCAACGATGACTCAATTATAACAGCAACGGTTCTCTGATCACTAGTTAATAAACCATTGCGGGTTGTTGCAAACAGCCTTGAGCAACTTCTTTGATATAACAAATCGTAGGTCAGAGATCGATGTAGGTGTGCACTTGTACTTGGTACATGCATCATCAAAGTAAATAATTCTGTGGATACATGGGTTTCATATACAGCATGGAATCTGCTGAATAAAATTACACGAATCTTCCTGAAAATTGGATAATTAGAAACAATAAACAATTAAGCACTTAATCCAAAAAATCTTTAATATCAACGCACCAATGAAAGGCTAGGCTAGGCAGTGTATTCTACGCACACAACATCTACGTAAAATCGTTGCACATGATTGTAGTATCGTTCACATGCACTAAAATCACTTTAAGCTTTCACTGCTATGTCAAGTATAGTTTCCAGCACTCGAAGTTTATGCTCAGCTTGGCGCTTGGCTGAGACTAATTGAGCTATTCAGAATTTCAGTCATTTGGCACTCAAATGATTTTTATACCGGCTCTACCGATGACCAGGGCTATTCGATAGGGCTCAAGGTAGCCATCCTGCGGGTACGAAATCCGGAGAATTCAGGTTTTGTAGCTGAACAATACTGCAACCATGAGCAACAATTTTACGCCAATTTTGTGGACTAGAAAGACTTACAATACGGTGTTTAGCCTAGTCTAACATTGATGAGTTGATGAATACTTTTTGGAAAAATGCTTCATTTATTGTTTTATATGATCCAATTATTAGGAAAATTTGTGTAATTTTATTCAGCAGATTCCATGCACAATGTGAATCATGAAATGTTATGATATCATTAATATAGCGTCTATGTCGTTTTGTTTTTGTTATAGAATGGAACTCGTTAATCTCGTTAATGAATTGAAAAAGTTTTACTGGAATTGGACAAGTTTTAAATAGAGCGAACAAGTTTTAATTAAAATGGGAAAGTGTCTAGTGCATAAGTCGAACAAACATTCGTACTTTAACTCTCCTTTGGAACATTTTTCTGTGCATGTCACATCTTTCGCACAAGGTGGAAGTCAAACTGAAACTCAGACTTAACAATTTGAATTAATCAATGCTTCAGAGATTTCAGGGTGATTACAGGCTTTTATATTTCCTAGCTCCGGAATTACTCTTAGCGCCGAGCTTTCGTGGTCCTCGCTGTTTGAAGGTAATGTTACAGATAAGGCAGCACGCTATATAGACTAATCGACGATATATGTAAATTCGCCGGTTGAAAGTAGGTATCAAGCAACATGAATTTCTTTTGTCCCTTCTTTACGAAAGATGGTACACATCACAAATGGCTTGCTACTTTCAATCCGTTAAAAACTCCGAGCATTCTTTACTCACGACTTAAAGGAGATGATGATCATCAAAGCATTCAGATGTCAGATAATAGGATCAGCGAACAAGATTCCATCTCTTTCTTGGATTGGAGGTTACCAAAGATTTTTCATTGAAGCCATACATTCAGTCCATCAGCAAGCAGGTAGCTCAACGCATTGGTAGTCTCAATCGTGCCAGCGGTTATCTTCCACCACAGACTCTGCTATCTTTACAAGTCCACTATTCGTCTTCTGCTGGAGTATTGTTGTCATCTGTGGGCCGGTGCTTCACAAACACATCTTAACCTCCTTGGACGGGTTGAGAAACGTGTCAAGAATCTTGAGTGAAAACACTGTAACGAGTTGCAAGCGCCCTCCGTCAGACTGGATGTTGCTTCACTCAGTCTCTCCTACAGATACTATTTCGGTAGAAGCACCTCCGCAGTAAATGAGTGCGCACCCAAACCTAAGATCTGCTCCACAAGCACACGCAGAGTCAGGGCACTCACATGCTATCATGTGAGCTTAAAGCGCACACGCACAGTGAGTCGCTCGAAAAGCTATTTTGTTCGCACGGCACAACTTTGGAATCAGCTTCCCCATACCACTTTCCCTGACCAACACAATCGCGATACTTTCAAAAGACGTGCGAGCAGGTTTCTAATGTAGGAAACTTGATCAGATTAGAAGAACTGTCATTATGCTTTTAAAATAATATAATTCAGTATTTTTTCATTGAGCAACCCCTAGCTTTGTTCATGGCTTTAAGCTGTGCTAGGGGTGAAATGAAAATTCTGCAAGAACAATCGGTTGCTCGATGAAGCAGTAGCCACGCCTTTGAATGTAGCTATTGATGAGCCAGATGAGTTCTCAGGGAAAGCTGTAGAGACAGAAAAAAATCAGAAAAGAGACCAATGCACTAAGAGACTGGAAGAGGACGACAAAGCATCGAAGCATTGGAGCTGAAGGGGGCAGATCGAAGGCGAAAGAATTCGCAAAAAAGTTGTAAGTCAGCTGCTGTCGAAGGCTTGGGAAACAGAGACCGTGATGATAACGACAACATGACACGATGTGGCTTGAAATATAGCGATTTTTGCACTGATTTGGTAATTTGAGTGCGCACACTTACACTAGGATTAATTGAGAGAACAAGTCGATGATCCATAGACGAGCTTCGATTTTATTTTCAACAAACCTGCCTCTGCGAAAGATTAATATTGACGAACATGTAGGCCTATAGTTAAATGAAGCAACTTTGTCTATATTCTTATGGGCAATATCATAATGATGTTCATTCATCCGCTCTCTCAAACTCCTACCAGATTCACCGATATAAATGAAGCTACAATCATTAAAACGAATAGAATATACAATATTCCTGTTGTGCATGTTGTGTTACTTGCAGTTATGTTGTAAAATAAATTTGTAACTGACGATGTAATGAATTCATCCGACGATAGAATGTTATAAGTTTTGCAACGTGCGGAACCACAACTTGAAACAATTCCATATTCTGCTGATCTTTGAGGTGGAGCATTGTGTAATTTAGAAGAAGCTAAAAGCTGCTTAATTCTTGTTGGAGGCTTCCACCATAGTTCAACTGATATCTGAATTTCACTAAGAAAATGTTGATCCTTGGCTAGGATTACTTTTATCTGACCACATGTCGAAGGATGATACGGCGCAATCATTGGAATTATTTGAACATATAGGGATTTTTTTCTTCTTGATATATAGTTTGTTCTCATCTAAACATTGTTATTCTGACGAATTTCTTCAAATTTGCGCATGATGACACTTATCGATAAACCAAGTGAGACTGTTCTGCAATGATTTTATGTATAACACGTGAAATGAATTTCTAAACTTTACACTGGAGTGCCGGATGTGAGATCGTTCTAAAAAGATTTTATGTTCGTGAAATGCTTCTGCTCACACTTCTCAAATTGTGAAATCACATATCTTGATTGATGTGGACAATGGCACGCAGACACTAATGAGATATCAAACGAATACTTATTGAATTGTCTGGTCAATATTCAAATTTAAGTTTCGTACAGCTTCATACTGTAGGCCGCGTGTGCTTTCACTAACTTTCGAGCACTTCTTACTTTACTTCACTTCACTTTCTCCTTTTAACGTTTTATTTTCCTCTTCTGTTGAGGTTTGGACAATGTGAGACTCCTCCATCGAGAACGGTCCTGCGCATCACTCGCAGATATTCCCAGCTGCACCATGTCCTCATTAACGATTTGGAGCCATGTCTTCCTCGGTCTTCCACGAGGACGGGAACCTTCTACCATCACGTCGAGCACCTGCCTGATTGGTTCATCTATATTTCGACACTTGATGTGACCGAACCACCTAAGCCTTCGCTCTCTGATTACTTCGTCTAACGGTGTGAGGCCACACCTGCTTGCCAACGTAGCGCTATCGATCCGATCAGACAGTGAAATGCCACTCATGTAACGAAGCATTCTTCTTTCACATAACCGGAGTTGTTGAATCAGATGTTGAGTGAGGTTCCAGGATTCAGCACCGTAAAGAAGTACAGGCCTGATGCAAGAGTTGAACACGTTACCTCGGCACCTGTGTGGAATGTGGCGGTTTCTGAACAGACTGGCGATGTCCTTCCATTTGCGCCAGGCTGACGCGATTCTAGCACGAACGGCGCATTCGGCGTCACCCTCAATTCTTTCACGATTTGAATTTCCTCATCTTCTACCCAACATGTCTAAAAACATCCACTGCACTTCTGCTGCCATGGACACAAGTAGGACATTGAAAATTCACTATGCCGATTAGAGACCTGAGACCAATGCAACGCTTGTGGCACCGCTTCTCACATTGCTGACAAAGAATGGAGTTCACCCCAAAACCTTTGCCGCACACACCACAAGGGAATCTTTTCGCTTGAACGGTGGAATTCTCTTTGCTACCACTGACCACCATCTTAGTCTTCTGGGTGTTCACTGTCAGGCCTTTGCTTTCCAAATCCTCCTTCCATTCTTTAAACATCATAGCCACCTCTTCCTGGCTTTCGCCCGTAAGGACTAAATCATCCGCGTACAGAAGCTCCTTCAGCCCACCTCTTCTACGATCTCTATTTGCTTCTTCCATCACTTGGATGAAAATGAAGGGGACTGAAAGCGGATCCTTGATAAACGCCGACGCCTGTTCCGAATTCATCCGATGTCACACCAGCAACACTAACTCTTGACTTGGCATCAACATATAAAGCCATGATAATTTCGATCAGACTTTCCGGGACGTACTGTCATCTGAGGGCTCATCGCATGACGGCTCTTGGGATGCGGTCGAATGCCTTCTGGAGGTCGACGAAGATGTGGATCAGTTTCTTTTTCTTATCGATGTACTTCTGCAATCTTCTGATGACGACAATCGCGTCAGTACATGACTTCCCTTGACGATACGCAAACTGGTGTTCACCGATGTTGACCAGGCCCCCAGTCTCTTGTCAAGACTTTTTTCGAAGATTTTCATACCCTGTTACAGGAGTCGCAAGCCACGGTATGTGTAACAGCTTAAAGGGTCTCCTTTACATTTGTACAACGCAACAGTAAGGCTGTTGCACCACTGTTCAGGACAAACTTTCGTGTGCAAGATCTTCTGAAATAAAGCATGCAATTCTCTCACAGCAGGATTCCCACCAAATTTCAACATATCCCCGTCACACCAGAAGGGTCAGGAGCTTTGCTGTTTCTCAGATTCTTTATAGCTTCCCTCACCTCATTCAGAGAAATATCTTCGATGGGTCCTTCAATTGGAGGAACTTCGCTCAGAAGGTTGGCGTTCTCTTCGTTTGATATTCGGTCGAAATAGCTTCTCCATACCTCTCTCACTTCCTTTTCATTTATTTTGATTGCATCATTTTCATCTTTGATGAAGTGGGTGCCTTGTATGTCAGTCCTTTCCTTCTTCATCTGCGCTGCAATCCGGAACATCTTGTTTCGTCCTGCATGAGTTGTCAAGCCTTCACTCCATTTCTACCAACCATTTTTCTTCGAAATTGCCAGACAACGCCTGGCTTCAAGCTTTTTTATGCAGTACGCGTGATGATCCGACCCTTCTCCACTTCAAAATTTCTTACCAGCCTCTGCTACTAATGAATAATCATTCAGCAACGTCAACGGTCATGCGACATCCTAATGAAGACCTAAACAGGGTCCACAAATCGGGCGTTAAAGGCTTATTTATTTCAATCCCTCAAAACTCTAGAGTAGACTGCAATCACAAGGTTATGGCGACCAAGATTTCAGAACTAGGATGTCAGACAACAGAACCAGAAAGCACGAGATCATCTCCTTCCATTGGATCAACGGCTCAACTTCCAGTCAATTAGCAAGCAGCCATCGTCTACCACAGACAGTCGGCTATCTTCCCATGTCCACTATCCGTCCTCTGATGAAGTACTGTTGCCCTTTTGTGGACTGGCGACCCACCAACACATCTTAACCTTCTCAAGCGGGTTGAGAAACGTATTGCGAATCTATATAATGCCCGCCGAGTCTTCATTGCTTCACTGTATCTTCAGATGCTAGTTCAGCAGAAGCAGCTAGCAGCTGTATAATAGATGAGGCGGTAGCATAGCTCAGCTGGCTAAGAACCGCACCTCAGTGCGGAAGTGCAGAAGGTCCAGTGTTCGAGTCTGTTTAATTCGGGAGGTACCACCGACCACCATTCACTGATGGTTACTAACCCTAACCTTGTGAGGGATGACCCCTAGCTTACCAGTATGGCTCTGTGCTTTTGGTGGGACAGGGCTGAGCAAAAAAATGATCTTCCATAGAAGCGCACGCAGAGCCAACGCTCTCGCGCGGCATCATATAAACTTAGAACGCACACACACACTGTGAATCGCTTTTGCTAGAAGAGCGCAGCTTTGGAATCAGCTTCATAAAACCATTTTCTCTGGCCCGTATGTATAATACGTGTGCACTGTGCACATTTGTCTAATATTTCATGTCTTAATACTTTAAAGAGGCGTGCGAACTGGTTTCTGATGGGGTAACTTAATTAGTCCAGACAATCAATTTTTCTTGTACAATCATTTCTCAGTTGATGAACAGCTACCCTTACTTTTTATGTCTTTCCAATCGCACAGTGCGAGTGCACATGCAATCCAATCAACTCTGTTGATGAGTGTGAATACACTGAAACTTCGCATCCTAGAAATTGATTTTTCCCTGGCCAGTACTGAAATTGGCATTCCGCGCAAATAATTCCTTGTCACATTCTATTTTCCTGAATTAAACAACTCTCAACGTAATTAAACGGAATCGACATTCTGCCACATGGATAAGTTGACCTGCAAATCACAAAGTAATTTACGGTATTTTAAGAGAATTCATTAGTGAAAATCGTTGGCACTATACTTTACTTACTTACGTTAGCTTACTTACTTAAACCAACAATCGCTATTTTTTGTGAAGTAGATGGGTATCAATTGTCTTAACTGATTTTTCTCATCAATTCCAATACCTAAAAATATAACAAATTTGCATATTATTCAACAATTGCGACACTCACCTCTGGAAGAGAGTCTTCTGGTATTGATAATTTTTGCGGCAAACTCCAAGCCTGTTGCTTTTTGAACGCATCGTTTAACAATAGAAAATGCACCCCTGAAATAAAAGAATTATTGAACAGTATTAGTCACATTTTTGTTCTAATTGGAGACATTCCAACATAGCATACCAAGAATCGCTACATTGAATTTTACGGAGGCGTGATAGCTCTGCATATCAGCTTCAATAAATCAAGAAATTATGGGCTCGATTCCTTGCGCAAATCCAACGGTAGGTGTCTGTCGATCCAGTAGTTAATCGCTACCTGGCAAATATGTCAGAGAGGAATTGGACAGTTGGCCTGGGAATTAAAACGATGCTTAAAAGGACACGAGGTTTGACCAATATAGAAATCTTTACAATGATGGGAAGTAAATTTGTATACCAAAAACCGATCTGTACACTTCATCTTATTAGGCAAACTCTCACAAACAAGGCAACTTTCGTGTTTTTCTACTTTTTGTTTGAATTTCAAGGCATTATATAAAGTTTTATTAGGGGAGCTAACAAGATTTATCGGTGAGTCGTATCTTTTAATTAATTTGCGGATATCACGATCAGTTTTATCGTTAACAAATCCGAGGTTTGAATACGTACTGTTTTTGCGTATTTCTTTGCATCTTTTACTACTTATGTTTTCGTTTCATTGAAAATCCATTTTTACTTAATTTAGTTTCAAGTTTATTAAAAGCTACCTTGCAATCAGCTTCGTTGCTACATCTTCTCTTTACGTAATTGATGCTATTATTTACGTAATTGTTTTTGATATGGTTAGGTACGTAACTATCGCTGCGCAGTGAAATATCCGAATGTATTTCTTTCTCAAACCATTTATAATTCATATTGCCTTCTTTCACCGTGATGCTTATGTCCAAGAAATTAAGTGTAAGGTTTTTTGGAACTTCCAGAGTAAATTCAATATTCTCATCGATGCCATTAAAAGTTCTTAATATTACATCAAAGTCGAAACGCGTAAGGGCTGTACATATCTTTTAATTAACTATTTTAATCTGGTCAATAAATTTCAATGAGACGAAAGCTGTTTTTAGCATCAACTGAAGTATGAAGAACCTCCTGTTGGCGGCCATCCTGTATGTCAATACCGTTGATCAGAACCTATGGTCAAGATGTAACGTGATCCAATTCGCAAATGATCAAGTGAAATACGTGAAAAACCAACTCAACACTGCGTTCATTGCGGCATGCCTGTCCCACAATGTGGTTCCCAAGTGCGCGGCGGTCAAAGTTCCCGATCTATCGAAGTGGACTGAAGCTATAGAGAGAAAGAAAATCAATCTGGAGAAAGAAGTCCTACGTACTCAAATGAGGGAATTACAACGTAAGAAAGAAGATCAAGAAGCGAGAAGAGGATATGGGTATCTTCACCTTGTTCGGAGTTGGAAGCCAGAAGAAGTCCAAGAATTTCTCAAGAAGATGGAGACGGCGGTGAGACGGCTGGAGAATGAAACCTACGAGACCCATACAAAGAAGTGGAGTGCTATCACTGGTGGAGAAGTGTATCCTGTACCTCTCAAGAAGTACCGAGTTGATGGAGCTCCTACTTTTCCTTTTCAGTACGAGGATGACTTTCTGTGTCCTTCTTCGGAGCATTTGAGAACTATTCTTGTTTTCGATGAGTCTGTTTCCTTAGGTGGAGATGATAGGATACCGTCAACTTTTAATAACCTTTTGGAAAAAGGTCCTAAATTCAGAGTGCCTCACAATGTTAACAAACACTTTGTTAGTGATGTTGAAAAAGAGTTAGACAAGCTTCCTAATCATATGAGATGGAGTACAGTGTTTGAAAATGATTGCTCGGATGAGGGGAACATAAGTGTTCCATTTAGTAAGAATAAAGTTAGTTTGCCTCCTAGAATGAACGAAAACCAAGAAACTAATCTACAGCTTTTTCGTGCTGAGGTGATGAAGATAATACAGTCTCAGAAACAGCAAAACAAGCAAATTCAAAAAGATATAATTGTTTCTCGTAAGTTTCTAGAACAAAATGACCTTACTGTGGTTCCTACAGATAAGACTAGCAGACTACAAGTCATTGAAAGAGAAACACAAAAA
The DNA here is from genome assembly GCA_907163375.1 of Prostheceraeus crozeri. Lineage (NCBI taxonomy): Eukaryota > Metazoa > Platyhelminthes > Polycladida > Euryleptidae > Prostheceraeus > Prostheceraeus crozeri. The sequence continues at coordinate 133,507 of CAJQUW010013002.1, forward strand.
GCATAGAAGAGATATTGAATGATGAAAATACCTACAAAAAGCTAAAAAAGTCTAGCGTCGCAAAGTTAGAAACCCAGGCTAATGTAATTATTAGATCAGTTTGCAAAAATAATCTAAAAAAACAGGAAATCGAGAAATTACTAAGTTGTGGTACAGAACCAGCCACTTTTAGGACTACGTTGAAAGATCATAAAATGGCGAATGACGGAGTCTATCCTTTGCGGCCGATCGCCTCGTGCATAAATAATCCCACGGAAAAAGTAGACTGGTTATTGAGCAAAATCGTGTCTCAACTTGTGACCTTAGCTCCTTCACACATCACAAACACTGAAAATCTTATTGAGCGGTTAAACAGCAATAACTTCCCAATAACTGAAAATTCAACTTTTATATCCTTAGATGTGAAAAACCTATACCCAAGTACACCGATCATGGATGCTATTGTGGCAGTCATAGAGTTTATGAAGGAAAATTGGAACAAAATAAATAACTTTGGCATTGATTTAGAATCAATTGAAAAAATGCTCAAGTTTGTATGTTTTAACTACGAGATCGAATATAATGGCACCTTCAAATTAAAGGCTGTCCTATGGGAGCCCATTTTAGTCCGCCTTTTGCGGTTTTGTTTATGCATAGTATTGAAAGTAAAGCTCTGCAACTTTTGAAATCACAGCACAATATATCTCCAAGCATTTATGCTCGATACATTGATGACGTTATTATGGGTCCCTTTGACAAAGACTTCGACTTTGATGTAATATTAAGAACTTTTAATGGCATCGATGAGAATATTGAATTTACTCTGGAAGTTCCAAAAAACCTTACACTTAATTTCTTGGACATAAGCATCACGGTGAAAGAAGGCAGTATGAATTAAAAATGGTTTGAGAAAGAAATACATTCGGGTATTTCACTGCGCAGCGATAGTTACGTACCTAACCATATCAAAAACAATTACGTAAATAATAGCATCAATTACGTAAAGAGAAGATGTAGCAACGAAGCTGATTGCAAGGTAGCTTTCAATAAACTTGAAACTAAATTAAGTAAAAATGGATTTTCAATGAAACGAAAACATAAGTAGTAAAAGATGCAAAGAAATACGCAAAAGCAGTACGTATTCAAACCTCGGATTTGTTAACGATAAAACTGATCGTGATATCCGCAAATTAATTAAAAGATACGACTCACCGATAAATCTTGTTAGCTCCCCTAATAAAACTTTATATAATGCCTTGAAATTCAAACAAAAAGTAGAAAAACACGAAAGTTGCCTTGTTTGTGAGAGTTTGCCTAATAAGATGACGTGTACAGATCGGTTTTTGGTATACAAATTTACTTCCCATCATTGTAAAGATTTCTATATTGGTCAAACCTCGTGTCCTTTTAAGCATCGTTTTAATGAACACAAGCGTGCTGTAGATAAAGGTAATGTTGATTCGAGTGCTATGGCAGAACATTGTCTGAAATGTAGATCAAAACGTTTGACTGATTTTGACCTTGAAATTCTTGATAAGTGCAAACATGCATTGGACACTAGACTGACTGAAGCTCGTTACATTAAACAGTTGATTCCAAAAATCAATCGAAGAAAAGAGTTGACGGTATTTTAAACATCTCTCAACCGATAGCATTGTATATAAGCAGCCCACATGAGCGGCCAGATCAGTTGGTTTTAGCGAATTAGCCCCTGAGGAAGAGCGAACGCTTGAAACGCGTAGGGACTGTACATACCTTTTAATTAACTATTTTAATCTGGTCAATAAATTTCAAGGAGAGACGAAAGCTGTTTTTAGCATCAACAGAAGTATGAAGAACCTCCTGTTGGCGGCCATCCTGTAGGCCTGGGAATTGCCTGAGATCCAAGGACGACTATATTTTCATCAATATACTCGTATTACAATGCATGTGGCATATCGGGATACAGATTACTAATTATTGAGTTTTGTACTAGAACATCAAAAGACAACGTATCTTACGTGATCTATACCGTGTGTCCGTAAAGTCTGGAAAAATTTAAAATTCAAATATTTTCAAAAATGAAAGAAGTGGAGCAAAACATTTAGTCACACGTTTCAAGTCATTAAGACAACATTATGAAAATATCATTAGTTAAAGTCTATCTTGCTTTATAAATTATCGAGAACATTTTAAAAAACAAACTACATTATCCAATTTGAAAGACTTTATTCAAAACTACCACCACCAACTTCTCTCAAATATTCTAGTCTAATACGGATATTGGACACTCCATCTGACAATTCGTGCGGCATAACACCTTCACACACTTCTATAATTCTTTTCTTCAAATCCTTCTTCGATTGAACAGGTGAGTGAGACATGAAAACTTTTCTCTTGAGCCAAGCCCAAAACCAGTAATCAAGAGGACTGAGGTCTGGACTGCGTGCGGGCCACGGTACATCACAGCCTCGGCTGATTAGTCGATGTCCAAATTGTTGCATCAAAAATTGTCGAACTTTGGTCGCAAAAAGTGGAGGAGCTCCATCTTGCATGAAAATTGTTTGACTAAATGCACGTCGTTGTTTCATTTGAGAGATTACGTGCTCCTTTTGCATTGTGAGGTAATTATCGGCATTCACTGTTCCATTAAAAAAGTACGGCGTCAGTCCAAATTGACTAGTGAAACCCATCCACACAATGATATATGGAGAATTAAGAGGTTGTGATCTCAAAGCGTGAGGATTCAAGTCTGACCATATACGGCAGTTATGTCTATGGATGGTTCCATTGACAGAAAAGTTAGATTCATCACTCCACAGGAAGTTCGGAAATTGATCCTCATTTGCTTCCAACCAATCAGCAAACTCATGTCGTGCTGATTAATCAGATTCCAGCATTTGCTGATGTAATGAGATTTTGTAGGGTGATAACTGCAAACAATATCGGGGTATTTTATGAAATGAAGTCCTCTTTATATCAGTATCCATTGACACACCAAGAATGGAAGTTTGACCCTCTACAGAAGCAATGACCTCTTGCACAGAGGCCACATCCTCTTCACTTAGTCTAGGACGACTGGAACGTGTCTTATCATGCAGACTGCGCGTTTCATAAAATTTAGTCATTAATTTGAGCACAGTCGCAGCAGAAAATGGGTCTCGGATCATATTGTACGTGCGTTTGAATTCGCGAAGAGCAGCTGTAGGACTCTTGTCGCACAAAATGCAACATTCTAGCAACTCTAATTTCGTGCTGAGTTCCATAAGCTAATACCACAGTCTGACGAATGCTTCAAAAGCAAAAAGACAATACCATAACTGATATACGCTAACAGCTAGATAAATAGGGAAGTTTAGCAGTAACGTATGACGTCACATGACGCTATAATCAAACAATAAATTTTTTGAAAGACCGAAATCATTGACTGAGACAGTTTCAGTAAACATGTTTGGCTTGGCTTACGATTAATGTTCAATCGAAGGAGGATTTGAAGAAAAGAATTATAGAAGTGTGTGAAGGTGCTATGCCGCAAGAATTGTCAGCTGGAGTGTCCAATATCCGTATTAGACTTGAATACTTGAGAGAAGTTGGTGGTGGTAATTTTGAATAGTCTTTCAAATTGATCTCTATAATTTGTAAAGGAAGATAGACATTAACTAATGATATTTTCATAATATTGTCTTAATTACTTGAAACGTGTGAGCAAGTGTTTTGCTCCACTTCTTTCATTTTTGAAAATATATGAATTTTAAATTTTTCCAGACTTTACGGACACACGGTATTTCGTCACAGTGGCATGTTTGGGCTTGTCCGTGAGGGACATTTGACACTTATTGATCTCTAACTAGTTAAAAATGATACAATCGTAGCACAAATGTACACGATGTAAAATATACTTGTGAGCTAATTGCAAGTGAAGCTGCAACCTCTATATTTCACCGTTGCCTAGTAACGATAAAAATGTCCCACAACAGTCGGGACGCTCACGCTTTTGACATACTACATTTCTGATATATAGAATCAAACTTCACAGCTGCCGACGAATTCAGCTAAAAAAAATAGGTGCATGACAATTTCAGTTTTTCTGAGAAACACTTTTTCTGTGAATTTTTTATTCGATCTCAGGTTGTAGCGGCTATTTCAAAATCGTAACATAATGTCCATACACCATTTTGTCCTTATTCTTTTGCAAATGATTTGTGGCATTTATTCTGATCAATTTCCAGATGCAACTGATAATAACTTGTAATGAAATTCTGTCATGAATTACGTCAATTGTAATCATCATTAATACTATTCATTTGACATAAGACTGTGAAATATGTACGAAGATGATTTGGGTTATTCCACACCATTTCAACAAATTTCAAGAAAGTTGTGTGGCTGACCTCAACATTGGTCTAATCTTCATATTTCCAAGCCTAGGACCTACCCTAGAGGAAATACAAAATATTTCCGAAAATTTCGAATTGCTTCTACTATTTTGGCAAGTTTTGAAATTCGAATAAAACGAAATTTCTAGCGAAAAAGTGTTTCTTTCACGATGTACATCTCCGGCATTGTTATAAATGTGAACTTGATTTTTGGTGATTATTTAGACATTGTACCATACCACTTGTGATATCTGATGTATAGCGAACTTTCAACTATCACCGAGAAAATTCCTCAGGATTTACTTGACTCTAAAAAAGCACATTTCGTCATAGTCTATGCGATGTCTCGTGACTGCAGCGAGCGGATCATTGGAAGTTGCGATGATGTATGGTCTGAAGTAACTGGAATGCGTCTGAGATGGTTTGGTCATGTGAAGAGCGGGGAAGATAAGTGCTTGGGGCGTGTCATCGCCCTTGCACTTCCATACTAATATATGATCCTTTGAATATATGCAACATAGCAATTTTATATATGTAGGTACAATATCAAGTAAGTAAATTGTAAGCACAATTTCAATCAGATGGCGTATTATAAAAATAGATTTTTAAAAAGTGAAAAATTACACCACTTTCAACCGAAACATATTTGACAGCCTTTGATACAGCCAGATCAGTGATGTAATCACTTTGAACAACACGAATCCATAGACATTTCGCAAGTAATTCCGCTTCTTGATGAGTAAACCACAAAGTTCACTAACACCTGTTCAGCGGCGGTGTTACCGGAAGGAAAAGTCATACATCCAAAGGTTACCCGGCAAATTTTTTTTACAGAATTTTCAGCTGATGAATTTTTCGCCTTGAACGAAGCTAGGGGTTACTCAATGAAAAACTAATAAATTCTATTACTTTAGATGAATAAAAGAAAAAAAACAGACCTTCTAATCTGATTGAGCTGTCCCCTTCATCAACCTGTTCGCACAAATCTTGAAAGTATCAAGATTGCATTGGTCAGGGAAGTGGTCTGTTGAAGCTGATTCCGATTCGAAGTTGTGCCGTGCGAACAAAATAGCTTTTCGAGCGACTAACTGTGCGTGTGCGCTTTAAGCTCACATGATAGCATGTGAGTGCCCTGACTCTGCGTGTGCTTGTGGAGCAGATCTTAGGTTTGGGTGCGCACTCATTTACTGCGGAGGTGCTTCTACCGAAATAGTATCTGTAGGAGAGACTGAGTGAAGCAACATCCAGTCTGACGGAGGGCGCTTGCAACTCGTTACAGTGTTTTCACTCAAGATTCTTGACACGTTTCTCAACCCGTCCAAGGAGGTTAAGATGTGTTTGTGAAGCACCGGCCCACAGATGACAACAATACTCCAGCAGAAGACGAATAGTGGACTTGTAAAGATAGCAGAGTCTGTGGTGGAAGATAACCGCTGGCACGATTGAGACTATCAATGCGTTGAGCTACCTGCTTGCTGATGGACTGAATGTATGGCTTCAATGAAAAATCTTTGGTAACCTCCAATCCAAGAAAGAGATGGAATCTTGTTCGCTGATCCTATTATCTGACATCTGAATGCTTTGATGATCATCATCTCCTTTAAGTCGTGAGTAAAGAATGCTCGGAGTTTTTAAAGGATTGAAAGAAACAAACCATTTGGCGCCCCATTCTAAGACCCTGAGTAAGTCTTCATTAAGTACGTCGCATAACTTATAACTTTGCTGAGTGTTCTTAGCTAGCCTCTCAATTGAATTGAAGAGTGTCATGTCATCTGCACACATCACCAATTTACTCACTAGGCAGTCTGGGAGGTCGTTGGTGTACGGTAGAAAATGGGTGAGTCCCAAAATTGACACATGAGGAACTCCTGCATTGACAACCTTGATGGAAGACTTTTGGCCATCTAAAATATCTTTTGGAGAGATATCTGCTGGTCACTAAGGAAAGAAGAGAGAAGTTTGTGGAGTTGATCAGAAGCTTCCGAGGGAGTAACTGATGCCAGACTTTGTCGAATGCCTTGGAAATATCCAGGACGACTGACCTCGTCTCACCTTGTCTGTCAAGAACACGACTCATATGTTCACTGACATATGAAAGATCTACAGTTGATCGAGAGTCCTGAAGCCATACTGTTCTCCTGATAGAAGGTTCTGAGTTTCAAGGAAGTTAACAGTATGTTGTCAATCCATGGCTAATCACTGCTTCAAAAATGTTGCCAGCAATTGGAAGCAGGTTGGTAGGACGGTAACTAGATGGAAGAGATGAGTCAGAACCTTACTTTGGAACTGGAACCACGGAAGCTACTTTCCAAGTAGTGGGAAGCTCAAAGGTGGTAAGGTTTCCTTTTGATGGGAAGGATGAGTGAATTTGACATTATTAGACAACGGTAGCATAGTTTTGATTTTATTCATGACATAACTATTTCTAAGGCCAGAAAAAACGCAGGAAGAAATTTACGCGGTTTGTTTTATGCAGAATTCAAAATAATAATCACTTTAATTTCCGCAATAAGTGGCAACACTGCAAATAAAATTAACTACAAGACTATAATGGAATAAGCGATAGATTAAATTCCCACACGATAGATAAAATCGGACAATAAAGGGAAATGAGAGTAATTACCCAGTTATGAATTATTGCCATATTTATAACCCAGATGTTATGTGTCTATTACCCAGGTTGAAAAAGATAATATATACCCACGAACATTACATAGTTGTTGGCTGATCTACATGTTGCACTCTCAAATTATAGCTTAACTATTGTATCATTGCACTTAGATTTTTCATGAGCTTAAATTATCAGATCCATACTGCCAGCAAAACAAAAAAGCAAAAACCGTTCGACAAAATTGGCCTGCCCTAGATTTGGTCTACTCAAAATTACTTGAAATATGACTCCTAACTATTTAGACATGCACAGTTTGATCATAAACTATATGGGCTATGTGACACCGCGAATTGCTGATAATCTGAATGCTAAAATTGAAAAATTCTGAAAAGCTCTGATTCTCTAGTTCCCAGAACATGTCTCATTTTTGTCCTATCTTATGTGGTTCAATAATTGTCGAAGTTTGAAGTTTTTCGAAAAAATGTGTTTTCGGCGTCGTGTTTGTCACTTATCAAGGCTTTTATTCAAGCTCTTGATTTTCAACAATGTTGATGTGTGGGAATCTATATCTCTGTGGATGTATAATCAATTGGCATTGCTTCGTAATTATATGACAGGTGATATAGTCATAAAATCTTTGAACCCCATTTTTATGGATAAATTAGATATATGCAGTTGAAATTCCGTTACCAAATTTTCAATGTTTTTGTTGTCACTCAAAATCATTTTTGCATAAGAAACTTAATTTCATCAGAAAGAAAGTCTATTGATGCATGTTAACACATTGTATATTCAGCTATAGAAATTTTGATATTTATCTTTGTTACATGAGGTAACAATTTTATGAAATTCCGTTAACGGTAACGAAATTTCAAATGTTCATCAAGTCATACAATCACACAAAGGCTTCTCTTACGCTGGTTTCTACCTCGATTACAATACTCTTTTGCCATGCTATCTTTCTACGAGTATTTTCATTTATCAACAAAATTTATAATTTCAGTCTTGGTTGAGATTGCAAAGTAATAGCTATCACCTAAATATAGGCCTGCTGAGTCAATACTCTTGTTGATTTAAGAAAGCAAAATGATGGAATTATTTAAGGTAAAAATAAAGCAAATGAACATAAAAATATGACTCTATGATTGAGGATGCATTGCTGTTCGTGTAACTACACATAACGTGGGTACACAGCCTCATACTGAATAAGGTCTGACGGTAGTCATCAGTGCAAATTTATGATTTGCAGATTGTCAGCATTAAAATAATTGTGCAGGGTATATAGGTGGGACTCTTTTCAGGTCTCCCTTACATTCATCATGAATGTTAATTAATCCCATCAAATTAACTACTGGCTCATTGTTGCACATATCTTGGCAAATATTGATGGTGGTTTATGCAGGGCTGCCAAGTGCCAACCCCTGTCGGCTAAAATCGGGACGCCCATGTGAAAAAATCGGGACAAATCGGGACGCCCATACAGAAAATCGAGACACAAATATCACACATTTTTCTTCCATTTTATACGTAGCTATAGTATTTTGATGAGCTTTGTTTTTCATCTGTTTTGTTGGACCCTAAACTGGCGATAATTTGTATATTTCGTAGACTTAAAGTGTATCAGTTATGAACTACCGAAATTCTGTGACAAGCATAGTGGCCACCGCAAATTTTGAAAAAAGTAGCGCAGGTCCAAAAAAATAGCGCAGCAACAAAATTTCTTCAATTTTGGTGTTAAGGTAAAACGAAACAATAATACAGAGTGCGGCATAAAAACCGTGACTAAATTTTAAAGTAGCACAACTTTCTAATTATCTAACAGAAATTAACAAAGGTCTCATTTTGAAACCAATGCATAGATTTATTACGATTATCAACATTGTCATTACTGCATTTGAGGATGAGAGCATACGGTTCATGTAAAGCAAAAGAAATCGAAACCCAAAAATTGGATGAAAAGAAAGCCTACTTCCAATTCTTCATTTAAACGATGATCATCATGGCGAAGTCTGGCTGCAGATGATCTCACAACATCAATTGAGTGATGACTGGATCAACTTTCAGCAATCAAGCTATGTGACAGAAAGGAAAAAAATTCGTATTTTCCTGTCTTATTTCCTCCAAAGTATCCACGTCTTTTCCAAGTTGCGCTTGGGACACTTCCACAAAGTAATTTTATAATGGATTGTTTGGCCTCACATCAAACGGTAATATATGCCATTCATGCGCTACATTCATTCACTTCTATTGCGTCAGTCGAAGCTGTGGCGAATTGATTTTCTAACTTGCTTAAAGCAATCTTCCACATCGTATTAATTTGCCGTCATTCAACCTAGTAAAGCATGATATGTGTCTTAACTCATCATAAATTTCGCTATGCTCGGGACACTGAAGCATGAGAAGAGAAGTTCATCGTAACAGGAATAAAATTCAAACTTCAAGTACACCTGTGCTCGTGTATACAATTGCATTTTTTGCTCGCTATTAGCATGAAGTATTTTTTAAGCAAAACCTCCCGCTCGGGACATTAAGCAATTTTGAACTGACTTTTTTCTTCCTGATGAGACGAGTCTCAATTTCGTGTATTTCGTAGTCCCACTTTTGTGCATAAATCAACCAAACATTTTTCATTTATTTAGAAATTAATATGCGTATTGAAATGCTCTAGAAGCACTGAATTACAAAGTAAGTCATTTCGCTTTCCCTCACTATTATAAAATTGATAAATGACAAGACATCTAATATCTTTTTAATTCCTATGGCATATTATGAATGCAGTAAGGGAAAAAGTGAAATTCTTAAAGCTGAATTTGAAAGTCAATTCGAGGGCCGATGGTATAGGGTTGAAGATGAAAAATGGATTTCAGGTGCTGACACATGCTATTTGAATTACTTCTGTAACAGTCCACAGACAGTTGCTATACAATCAAACTTATAACCATCTATAGAACACTCTTTGTCAATAAGTCCTGTGAACAAGTACATGTATAATACTAGAATTGGAACTGGCCCGGATTTCACGGTTGGCGTCGTCCGCTTTTGCATAATATTGCCTTAAATCTGTCAAAAAGGATTACATGTAATTTTTATTTCAAATAAATCAAACAACTGAGGAGATACGTCGCTCGTCAATTTGTGTATGACTGGATCTGTCAAATAGCGTCTACACTAGGTAATTGATCCAATGAGTAAGTAACTTAAGCCTGATTCGATAATTGTTGATCCATCACTTGGCCATCCGAATCCGAGTTATAAAGACATTTCGGCAGCCGGTATAACTAACATGTCTGACCTCTTCCAGGTCTGTGCGGCACTACGATGAAGCATGATTGAAAGTATCTGTGAAAAGCGCACTACAGCTTAATTCACGAATAGTTCATATTCCTGTATAATACAGGCTGCATTTCCATTTCCACTCTAGGCGCAATATTGAATTGTATGTGTATTACAAGGTCTGCAACATGTTGTGATATATCCTGGTAACATAAAGTCTTCTGCTCGATGGAAGATGAATTTATCAATTAGCATGAAACGACCCCTGATGAACGATATAATCGACGTGTGTAAATGCGGAGATGCAACAGGTGCGAAATATTCCAGATAGACTGATCGTACAGGCAAGTGCCTAAAATCATACAAGGGGTTAATAATTTTATGTGCTCAGTAAGAATGACCTGTCGCATAGCTTGTGGCAATTAAATTTTTAATCAAATCTCCGGCTTATATATAATTTGTTAATGCAATTCGTGAATATGCTATGCATTTCGTGTTGTATGCTTGTCTGACTGAAGCTCCGATCAAATCAGCGGTTGATTAAAAATGTTATATTTATGTAACCTTTGACTGAAAGAAGTATTGAGTTAACTAGAACCACTATAAACTCAAATTTAGATCGATGCAGCTCTAAATCTATATAGGATGGTAATTAACATAGAGATTGAAGCGTAGGCCGAGTAGGTAATCATCCATTGGTTTACCTGCGTGTGATTGTACGTACACATGTTTGTACCTTGCGTTTATAACCTTCATAAGGCTGATCGATACACCTACACTACATGAATACATTGTATCGGCTTGCATGTAAATCACTTCTTTCGACATAGCAACAATAAATTTCTAAATACGTTGGCCATACCCGAGTTTGAATAGTGGAGTTGATTTGTGCTAATAGCCTTGCGGGTATAAAATAAAAATACTCTGTTGAGTAAATTTTCGATTTAATCTTCGTCAGACTCTCACATTTGATGAAGGCATGAATTACAAGAACTTTTATAAGATCTTATAAAAGCTCTTGTAATTCATGCCTTCATCAAATGTGAGAGTCTGACGAAGATTAAATCGAAAATTTACTCAACAGAGTATTTTTATTTTATGCCCGCAAGGCTATTAGCACAAATCAACCCCATAGCAACAAAAGCTAGTTTATAAGTTTGGCATCTTTTTTCACAGTCACAATCTATAGTCACCTCCGAATCATGCTAGTTTTAGGAATATGTCAATAACAGTAAATTACATCACATAAATTACAATACAAGTATGAACACAAGATTTGCACAATTAACGGTTTAATTTGTTTCAAAAAAAGATGTCCTCTTGGTTACTTGATTAAATAAAAAATGCCACAAATAATTTCTTCATTATAATTTCCACGAGATCTTTCGTTCAGTTTTCATCATGGTGGATGCAATGGAAATGAACATGAGCCTTTGGCACACACTGCTATTGACTGTCAACACGATATACATGTAATTTGTATAGCAGCAGTGTTTTAACGAACTGCTAAAACTTAAAACACAATTCATTTGACACTTCCTCGCTTTTCCACCAGTTCGTTTTGTCCAACTACAAAGGCTTGGGATGTTGTCCTAGCCTGCAAACACTCAGATGACAAAGACAGGAGATAACACCCACAGCCAATTTGAGTTGAATTAGCATGCTTGTATTTTGAACATGCGGTACCAACCGGATCAGTAATCAATCAGTTTGTGCTGAATGGCAACGAGTTCATAGCTCCATGTGCACAACTGTCATTGTGTAGTCAGTGCTATTATTCTTCAATACAAATTTAAAGGAGTTCATTATGATTTTCAGATGCTTCTCCATAACATATGTACCCCTCCAGTAGCATGTGAAATTTCTGAATGATAAAAGAAATGAGACGGTCAGTTTTCCACTGAACCAGTAGGCACACCGGTCTGGCCAGTGCTACCCAATGCGACTAATACCGGTCTATCGGTAATGATTCAAATATCTGGCAGGTGTCATCGAGATGCATGAAATGTGACATTCAAGATAATCGTAAAATAAAATAGCAAAATAGCCGAATTATTATGTCATGAATTCACAATATTTCCAACACCAAGACTATCTCAATTTCGGAAAGCCGCAGCCAACGGCCGACATCTTTTCCTAACTGGCCGATGATCATCAACAACAGAGGGGCAATCAATTATTTTGAGACATCAACCGAAGGACTTGGCTGAGATTGTAAATAGAATTGCTGAATTTTTCGAATCTGCTTAAGCTGGACCGTATGTTAATTGCCGAGCGAAACGGAAATTTAACATTTACTTAGATTTTTCTAAACGAAAATGATGCTGTATAATGATACTTCGTGAAAGTGGAAACTGGGAAGTGCCTATCGATGCATTTATCAAAAATATTAACTTCGATTTTTCCATGATAGTCTATACAAATTGCCCGTTCGCTCGGGACAATTATGTTGCTCTGCATCTCGCTTCCAATTTGACCATGATACTTGCGCACCATGCATTATAGCGATGACGATTTATTTTGACATGTACAGGATGTTTAAGTTAAATAGGATATGCTGTCAAATAGGCTATTCATCTTGGAATTAGATAACATAGCGATTCTAATACCTTGGATTTTGTTTATGTGTAGAAACCTGAAGATAGAAGCCTGCCTACTCCATTCGATGCATAGATCGGTAATACCGATCTATCGGAAATATCGAATTATGAAAAAGAAAGTTTGTCTTCTTTTGATTAACATCTAGAAATACTTTGATACAGGACTAATTCGTTGCAGTCTAAAAAAATAGCGCAGAATCCCCGGAAAAGGCAAAATATCAGCGCAATTAGTGCAGCTAAGCAAAAATAGCGCAGCGGTGGTCACTATGATGACAAGAAAAGTATCTACATCTTATTAACGACTATTTCCGCTCCGTCACCTCCCAAAATCGATTTAATAGAAAAGTTTGCTCTCGTAAAAAAGATAAAAATGACTGTAGTATTGTGACTAGCAAAAATCAAAAAATTCAAAAAAAAGCGTAGGAAACAAATTGCATGATTCATCTGGAATTCTCGCATTACTCGATCGACAGCTATCATATATCAGGCCTAATTGTCAAGTAATCTAATTAGCCGAGATAACGCATTCGAAAGAAAATGTCCATTTTTAATTTTGCATTCAACAGAAAAGGATTATTGAGATAAACAGATTACCAAGTAATGCGAGTTCTAACTTGATTATGTAAGAAGCTTTTTGGAAAAGCAATTTTTAAAGCTTATAAGTGATTCATAGAGATGCAATGTTGTACTGCTGCATGTGATTAGGATTTCAGGTGCTCAGCGGTTGCTATTTGCATCCGCGGCATCGGTGTAAAGCTTGTCGATATAATGGGGGAACCGCCCACCTTCAGGATGATCAAAGAAAACAATCGGTCTTCATTGATGAGAGGGATTCTGTCTGCATGGGTCCTTCGGACCAGAGAAAAAAACCTCTCTGCCCCGCAATGCTTTGTGGAATGGCGAGGATTCTCAACATCACGGTTAATAACTCCGAAAAATGTTTTTCCGGTCACAGAATCTTTATGCACTTTCAGCAAATGACATGCGACATCTGCGCACATTTCTTCGTTGATTGCTTTTGGAAGCGGTTGTGACTTGCACAAACGCAGGGCTTCCTTCAGCTCTACAGCTGGATGGGTTGCCTTCAAGTAAAATTCAAATTTTGAAAATCAATATAATTTCTCTATGAGATGTCTATGGTGTTGAGTTGGACGATTTCTTGAGTTTGTACAAATAGAGCGTTTCTTTATGGTGTTACACCCATTTTTCCCAAAAAGAAATCGAATGTAAATTTTATATAAGTGCAAACAGTATTTCAGACGAAGACAGGAGGCCTATACACGTGACTGCAGTGTAAGGGAGAATGGGGTGACATGACAACATTTTTAAAAATCATCCATGTCTAAATAATGAGAAAAATTGAAACTTAATACCTTGCCCGTAATATACGGCGTATTTTCCAATTTTTTTGCATTAGACAAAATTCTGTAGGAGATGCTCTTAACACTGCAATTTAAATCTTTAAAAAGTTCAAAAACTGCCATGTTACCCCATCGATGGGGTGACATGGCAGTATTCCGTCGAACTTCGCATCTCTGTCAATTATTTTTCGAATATCAACCAGAACTTAACTAGCTCAATTCTGCCACAATCAGTTCATATTTGCCAGTATGCCTACCTATGTAATTTCCTAGTTTCTCAAAATTTGAAACCAGGATAAAAATATTTTAATAAAATTTCATAAAAATGTCGTTCAGCCTAAAGCAATGCATCCAGGCGAATAGAGGAAGCGATTAGAGCCTGCGCGTTTTCCTAGGATAAAAATCTACGATTTATAAATTACACTGATATGAAATCAAGCTTCATCATTAGCGTTTTTAGGGGGGAGGCTACAGTGCTCGCCACCTCATCCCCCGAGAATGGGAAAAATTATCAAATTCGTGGAATTTTCAGAAAACTTTTACACTCCTGTATTTTTGAGTGAATTTCTTGCAGATAGTCCCGATAAAGCACCAGCTCCCCCACACAAAAAAATTTTTTCTGGGAACGATACAGAGGCACATTCTCCAATAGGCACCGGCATGAATGAGAAATCTATGCTTCATATATTGTCATGTTTCGGCTAGATAATATGTCAAAATGATTGTCATATATCCTAATATTTAATGACTGACCCTAGTGGGTTGAGTTACTTTTATAATTGTGACTAAGAATCGATAAAACGCAAAAATCGAAGGCTGACATGTCCATTCCACTTTTTGAAATAAATTAGCTATCACCTCAATTGACATCAACAAATACATGCAATCTATTAAAACAATCGGTTGTCTTCCTACAAATGCGTCGTTTTGTTTGGTATTGATGATATCCTAAGAAAAATACAATAATTTTCAAAATTGCAAAACATTGAAGTGTAAAAAAGTTCATCGATCTCTGTTGAGCAGGAAAAATGAGGTAAGAGAGAATTTCATGTCTCCCATATTTGTTGTCTAATAGACCTTCATTTCGCATATTTCGGATTTTCTTTCTAATGGACAGATTCTGGGACAGATGGCTGTTACCATGTCACCCCAACTGCCAAGTCACCGTGCTCTATAAGCAAATCTGACTACAGCACCTAACTTCAACCACAAAATCAATATCCAAACTTCAAAATACAAAAAATCGTGACATCTGAATTTCGAGAATTTCGAGGGTAAAAAATCGGGACCTTGTGAATTTTTAGTGAAAAATCGGGACGTCCCGATAAAATCCGGACAGTTGGCAGCCTTATTTAGGCCTATCTGCTCCTCAGTTAAACATCAAATGTACAAAAAGGTGAATATCTAGGTAGGATTAGTCTTGAAGTCAAGTTCAAAGTTTCAGTTCTGTCTCTATTTCTACTACCTACAGTACATTCGCTCCGCATCTACACCCTCCCTGACACTTAATATGAGGATCAATGTCCACTTTCACAGAAACGTCTATTGTGAAGCGGACCACGTTTTTGCATGAATCGTGTTCACACTGTGCACTTAGTCATGTTGAGTGGTATCGAGATTCATGATAAGAAACTGAGTTACGATTCTGATTCATTCATGACGCCGTCTGAATCTCAAATGTTTCAAACATACACCCCCACATCAAAGTGCACATCACTACCTTCAATGTCATATCTGTAAGTGTAGTGAACAACGTTCTAAAATGAACAGAAATGGTTGCTTTTCAATCATGAAAAAAATGTGAAGGGCGAGCCCGAAAAGAGTTGTTTGTGAGTGGGGGGGGGGACTAATAGAGATGCATTTTTACCAACTAATAAATCAGTTTGTGTGAATTGGCCACAAGAGCATTCATATGCAATAGATTATTTTCTCAATTTGAATGTCTATTTGTCTGTTCAATACATCTATACCTTGATCTGTAGGCCTGATGTACTAACTATATAAGCCTATTAACCAGGGGTGTGAACTCGAACTCGATTTCATGACCCATCGAGTTCGAGTTCGGAAACTGTACACGCTTATGTCGGAGATTACAAATTCTGTCACTTGATTTCGTCATCTCTTCCCTCGTAATGTTTCGATTTAATTCGGCGAAGGAGGAAGCATAAACAAAATTTACCTTTAAATCGCTTGGCGGCCGCGTGAAATTCTTCAGTTATCTCATAACGCGTCAATAAACGATCAACGATCCAAACGAACAAGCTTTTTAAATTGGTTGGCATTTACATCACAAATAACTGGCCAACAAAAAACAATGTGGCAGAGCACGAAACTGATGTATGCTTGCCAAATAATGTGACCGGGGTTGCCGTTCTTTTTCAGGCGCTTAACTATTGACAACGCTCGACAACATTTTGCGTACAGACAAGTGAATTGTTTTTCCCATCTCGCATCAGCTGAGAAGACGACACCCAAAATCTTCAAACTGTCAACATCCTCAATTACAACATCATCAACAATGAGAGGGGGAAGATTGGACACAGAAGTGGGGGAGTTACACAGTTTCCTTGATATCAGAAGGCTTTTTGTCTTGTTGGAATTGATTGTTAGTTTTTTCTCTTTGGACCACTGACTAAATTGATCAACATCACTCTGGAAAGTATCAACAGACTTCTCACTACCCAAATAAATCAACGTAACATCATCCGCATACGCCACCACTCTAGTGTCTTCGAATTTAGGAAGGTCGTTAATCAAGGCCACAAAGAGAATCGGGCCAAGAATTGAGCCTTGAGGCACCCCACTGTGAACCTGCTTCCATTCGGCAGCGATGCCGTTGTTAAAAACACGCTGGAAGCGATCCGAGAGGAAGCTTTGAATGAACTTGATGACGAAGGGTTTACAGTCGAAGTGGTTTATCAGTGAGTAGAGAAGGGTGGAGTGGCTAACGGAATCAAATGCCTTTTGAAAATCTACAGCGAGCACTCTAGCGTAGTTGTCTGTACAGTGCGTGGTGTGCTGCAGAATTGGGAGGCGAATCGAGAGTAAGGCATTAGTGCAACCACTATATCCATTGGGTATGAAGCCAAATTGCCGGGGGTCGAACGGCTGTCGAAGAGACGGTAGGAGAACATGATCTCTGATAAGACGTTCAAGTACCTTACTTAGGAATGGAAGAATCGAGATAGGTCTGTAGTCGGTTTTGTTTTTCGGAATGGGGATAACGTTGGCAGACTTCCAAATATTGGGAAAAACACCACTATCAAGGCACTTATTATAAATGATCGTGAGAGGTTGGGCGAGAACGTCTACGAAGGAACGAACGAAGAACCCAGGTAATTCATCAGGACCAACTGAATTAGCCTTACATTGTTTGATCATTTTGACAATCAACGACTCAGAGACTGAGAAAGACGTTGTTTTCTGAACTGAACGTTTATCGTTGAACAAATGTAGGTCAGGAGATGAGAAAGCAGAATGAAAGCGATCGTTGAGGTCATTTATCACAGACTGATCAAGATCATCATTACGAACACTTTTGATTTGTTTATTAATGGATTTCCATCTATCAGAAATGGAGGAGGAGGAGTGCAAGTGGGAAAAGTACCGCTTCTTGGCAACTTCAACCGCAGCAAGAAATCTCTCCCGGAGCCGAACATACTTGGCATAATTGCCCATAGAGAGGGCACGGTCACGGGAATCGGAAAACTTTCAAAGATGGGGACATCCACGGAGCATCAACATTCCTCATGCGAACAGTTCTCTCATTCGAGAAGGTTAGGTATACGTAACGAACAAACATCTGGAAATGTTCAACAGCAGCATTAACATCAACCACGTGCATAAAGAACTCATTCCAGTCAATTGAAGCGAGGAAGTGATAGCACACAGCAAAGGAAGAGGGAGAGAAATAGCGGACCTTGACTTTGGTGGTGGTAACATGTTTTAGGGAATTGGAACTCTTGAGAAAAATGCCTTTATGATCAGAGCGACCTAAGGGAGAAATAGACTGAGAGGATTCAAATTTATGCGGAAGATTAGATGCAATGATGTCCAGAATGTTATTGCCTCGAGTAGACATAGTCACAAGCTGTTGCATATTGTTCAACACAAAAAAGTCATCAATGTACAGTCTCAGGTCATTAATGTCACCAAGAAGGATAAAATGGCTCGAGAGACTGTGATCAATCAGATTTTGAATAAAGTCCAAAACAATCGAATGAGCCGATACTTTACCCCAGTAGGGATGATAAACAACAAAAAATGTGGCATCAAATTGCTCGATTCGGAAGCATAAAAAGTTGGACTTGATATCAGAGACATAGCAATCACTAATGATGGAAAGTTTGAAGTTTGATTTATAACAACACACTATGCCGCCTCCGTTGGAGTCTCGGTCTTGTCTTACCAATTGATATCCGGGTAGGGAGATTGACGGATCAGAGGTTGATGAGTCAAGCCAGGACTCCGTAATCACGACTACATCAGCGTCATATTTCTCAATTCTTACACGTAAATCGTCAAGTTTGTTGAAGAGGGATCGGGCGTTGAAGAGGAGAATTGACGGAGCTGGACAGACAGGAGACTTCGGCTTACGTAACTTGACAGATGATGAGGACGGCTTCACTGCAGGATAGGGCCGGTCAGGAGATGATGGGGATTGATTAGGCGAAGAGACAGGTGACGTAAGAGGCTTGGGAAGCAGCAAGCGGTGGAAAAACAGGCGTCTTCTTTGTGTACGCGGAAGAGGATAGTCATGTCGCAGTTGCAGCAGTGCGGTCCGCGAGTAACAGATTCTCGGCGATGACGTCATGGGGAGATTGTGATGGAGAGGGACAAAGCCATGATCAGGTGATGTAGAAACCAGGTGATGCAGTAACTCAAAAAAATCAAATTTTGTGGCAAAAAGTCCATAGTGATCCGTGCGGTGAGGGTCACAAGAAAGCGCAGCAAAAAACTGATCTGATGATGTAAAAAAAATCGAAGATAAAATGCGCAAGAGAGTTGTAACAAACAAGAATTTGCCGATTCGTATTGGGAGCCTGAACGAGCAACACATGAATGCGTGCGTCTGCTACGGCGCCAGATGAAGTTGTGATTAAGCTTGGTCAAACAGCAAGTTGAATGTTTTCTCTTCAATTGAAAAGGTGTCAACTACACCACGTAAAGATGTTAAATAATTATCGCCGCTTGTCGAACACTCAAGAGTTTGGATTGCGAAAATTGGAAAAAGTTTTTTTCTATTGCATTCACTTATAGTGACATCGTTGACGCATGAGACGTTCAAATTTCGTGTGCTCTTCGCGTGATATTTTGATTTTATCCGTCGTCTACACTCAGCGACATTTTTTCTCTCGAAGTTCAGTATTAGAAAAATTCCCCACAATCAAATTACCGGGTAAGTACGAACTATAGCCTTATATTATGACGTAACATAGTCCTATTCTCTTTGAATTCGTAGCTCATGTATTTAATAAAGTGATGTCTCCTAAAGACGCTACATAGTCCTATTCTTTTTGAATTGGTAGAATGAATACCGTATGTATTTTAATTCTCAGTCATTCATTAAGCCTGTATTTTTGTGTTACAGATTGGAGTATCATGGCATCTGGAACTGAAGGACGGAAGCATACAAGTAAAATTTATGACTATTTCGTTGAAGTGGAAAATAACTTCGAGTGTTCTGTGATGATCAGTGGTAAAGAGGAGAAGCAATGCTGCGCCAATATAAAGAAGAATACCAAGGGAGGCGGAAACACCGGAAACCTGAAGCGCCACTTGTCTCGTTCCCACCCAAAAGAGTATGCAGGAGTTGAAAAGAAAGATAAGGTGAAGAAGTCTGATGGGATGAAAGGGCAGCCAGGGATTGCCAAGTTTTTCACGCCTGCTCCTGCCCCGACCGCCGTGGTGGGCAAAGAAGACGTGACATCACGCCTGCTCCTGCCCCGACCGCCGTGGTGGGCAAAGAAGACGTGACATCTGCCATCCTAAAAATGGCAGTTTACGACGGCGTGGCTCTCACTTTCTTTTCGGGAGAAGGATTCAAATTGATAGCAGGTAAGAAGCTTTTATAATTTCTCAACAGTTGTATCACTCTTCCTTGTTAAATGAAAGAATTGATTATATTATTCGGCCAGGAAAATAACAAAATGATTACCTCGAGCTGCAAGTGAGGAAAATTACCAGAAGCTCAAGGAAATATTGCCGTCACATAAGCATGCTGTAAAGATAACGTCATGGAAAACCTACCGTGACCTCAAACGAACAGATTGTCACACAACGCTTGCACGCTGTGCATACTATTCGATGAAATAAGAAGCAATTTACCGCTAGCCAATCAGGTTAGTTAACTACAACCACAGAATTAGATTCATCAGATAAACAAAATATTTAATTCTGTGACCACAACAACTGAGTCACAAATTGTTTATAATCCGTCACTTCTGCTGATGATCAAAGAAAGTTCAAAGCGATGGAGCTCAATTTCCGCTTCATTTTCCGGTATTGAACGAGGAATCGAATCGACTGTTCTTTCGCAAACTGAGAACGAAGATGTGCCACCTACTTATGGACCAATCACAAAATCTCCAGTGCAATCTAGAAAGAAGAAATCCAATTCAATAGTGTATTTACAGAGACAGGTGCTAGAGGCTCAACTTCTGAATTTGACTGAAGAAAGAGAATTAATGGAACTGAAGAGCATTGTCTTACGAAAAATTGACAGAATTCTGGATGATTAACAATCACCTCAACCCGAGCGCGGCGAGCAGAATTATGGATTGATAAGTTCTGCCTTGACAACATTAGCGGACGTATAATTACAAATAGTTATTCAAATATATACATACATTTCGGATTACGAGTGCATTTTTGCTTGAAAATGAACGACAACGTCGACAAGGGAGCATAGATGCACACATTCATCAAACATGCCATTTTTGTTTCAACAGTAGGTCTAATTGTCTTAGTATTATTAATTGGATTTGTATGGGTATAGTATTCATAACAATATATCTAACAATCTGTAACACACAACCATCCACGTTCCATAATCATCTATTAAACTTTGGTTATTAAACATCTCCAAAGTACAGCTCAGCGACTGAATTTTTAGTTCGCTGACTAAGTATAGTTTCTGCTGCATTGGGCTCATCCAAAGAAAGTAAGGAACTTCTGTAATTTCCTCCAAATCAGTTAGTTTGAGATCACGAGCAATGTTGTGCAGGATAAAGCAGCAAACAATCACTTTGCAACATTTGGACGGTTTCAGTCGTATTTCACTATGAAGAATACTGAAGCGTCTCTTTAGAACACCGAATGACTGCTCCACCAGAATTCTTGTTTTCTTCAAGGCCTCGTTATACTTGTTCTGTGTATCGGAAACTATATCAAGAAAAGGTGTTAAAAGCCAGTCTCGAAATGGGTATCCTGAATCACCCAATAAATGACAGTTTCTGACTTGATGAGATTCGAAGACTTCCCAGAGTTCACTTTGCTTCAAAATAAAACTATCATGATTGCTTCCCGGCCATTTGGCAACAACATTAATGAATTTCATCTGATGATCACACACCGCCTGAACATTAATGGAATGAAAGTTTTTTCGATTTATGTATGATTCACAGTCTTGTAAGGCTGGTGAGGCAATTCTTATGTTAGTACTGTCAATACATCCAATCACTTTGGGAAATCTTGCTATTTTGTAGAAATTATTCATGCTTTCTCTTCGCTTGTCTTCAGCAGGAAATACGATATATTCATCGACATGTTTTATCAAGCTGTCAACAAAGTTGGCTAATATTGTCGAAACACACATTTGAGATATGTTGAAATCATCGGCGACACCAATTTGAAAGTCATTCGATGCAAGATAGCGCAATGAAATCATCACCTGAGTATGTACAGAAATTGGCCGTCCATTGTTATGATGCTTTATCAAGTCAGGCCCGACGATCGAAGAGATGAGTTCAATTCCTGTTTTGTCAAACCTAAAACGCTTTTGAAGTTCGAAATCCGAAGGATAATGCATCTCGTTGACAATCTTGTAACACTTTGGTTTGCGATTCTGGGTTATCACCTGCAAGTAGGAAGCCATGTCGTTGAAATGACTGATTTACCCTGATGTAGCTGAAGGTAGCAATTTTCCTTCACATCTGATGGAAATTTCCTCGAGGTAATCTTATTTTTATATGTTACCCTCACCTAAGATATTTTGCCGTGAGCTGCTGGTAAATACCTTGGGGTAAAGTGTTATTTTTCTGGCTCATTATGTTAAATAGTTAGCACAATGTTTACTCTTCCCTGGGGTGTTGTAAATTGCTCAACATTCATATGGTGTATACTATAATTCTGTACGTGCCATGATTTCTCACCTTAACTGTCTTTTCCTTCACATCAGAAAGAATACTTTTCCTTTATACGAGATAGTAGATATACATTACTTTATAGTTTTCCTTAACAATACATCCTTTTCTTTAACACAGGGATGGCGAGCGAAAAATTAAACATTTCGCTCAGTCGGGAGGCAGTTCGAAGACTCATCATGGACACATTCAATGCTGACAAGGAGAAGCTGATTTCTTTGATGACGGCGACTTTGATCAGTGTGAAATTTGATGGCGTGTGAGTAATAGCGTATATAGTTTTACTAAAATTTGACGCAGGCTATTTTCTTTTTTCTTTCCTCAGCACTCGTCTACGATCTCACTTCATGGGCATCAACGTACATTTCTGGAGTGGAGGGAAACATCACGTTCGCACACTGGCGTTGAAGGATACGGAGGCTCGTCATGATTCGGCATCTGTGAAAGACATCGTGGTTGGTGTCCTGAAGGAGTTCCAGATTTCCCTGGAGCAGGTGTTCGTTGTGGGAGTTGACAATGCCGCGAATATGACACGCGCTGTTGCCCTTCTCAACGAAGACGCGGAGGCTGAGCGAGAGCACGACGATGAGACTGACTTCGATGAACCCGACGGAGAAGAGGAATCCACCCCCCTTTCACCTGTTGTCTCCCACATGTGGTGCGCCGAACACACACTGCAGCTGGGTATGCGCGACGCATTAGAGAAACAGAGGGCCTCATCTTTCGTCGCCAAGATCAGGGGAGTAGCCACATACCTGCGGAATCCGCACATAGATAGCATCTTGAAACGGAAGGTTGGAAAGGGAATGATCGTGGATATGCCTACGCGCTGGGGGTCCACTTTCCTGATGTTCAAGAGGAAATTGGACTTGGACTATTGGACTTGAAGATGTGGGTTCAGGACATCGGCGCCCGAGAGGTCTATTTAACCGAGTTTGAGTGGGAGGAAGTCAAGAGGATGGTGGAACTTCTGACAATTCCATACGACGCCACTGTAAAGCTCCAGGCGGAAAGCCTCACACCCGGGGAGTTTTTCAAGGTGTGGAAGGAAGTGATCTTCCAACTCGACCAGAAGGAGGGATCGATCGCCAAGGACATGGTCGAGGCTCTCCGAGTGCGAGAATTGAAGCTGATGAACAACCGATTCGTTGTTGCAGCGGTGTGGGTGGACGCCCGCTACCGAATTCTCCTGACCCCTACACGAAAGGAAACTGCTAAGGCAGCGCTTCGGGAGACATATGAGCGAATGTAGTCTCAGTTACCAGGGTCACCAGCACTATCGGCTGCATCTTCCCCGTACAGCCCTCCCATCTCGATGCAGAAAATGTCCAGGTTTGATGAGTACCTGGACTCATTGGAATCTCAATGGCGAACCCCTCCTGTGGGCGATATTGAGGAAATTATGAGGAAAATTGAAGGACTCGGACGAGTGACGGCCAATACTGTTTGGGAAGTAATCGATCTGTACCCAATACAGATTCAACCAGCTTGCCGCGCCCTTGCATCCATCCCGACGACTCAAGTTCTTTTTTTTTTTTTTTTTTACTGAATTTTCACCCCTAGCACAGCTATTAGCCATGAACGAAGCTAGGGGTTACTCAATGAAAAGTAACAAATTGTATTATTTTAAAAAAAAATAAAATAAGATAAAAACAGATCTTCTAATCTGATTAAGCTGTCCCCATCAGAAACCTATTCGCACGCCTCTTGAAAGTATCAAGATTGTATTGGTCAGGGAAAGTGGTCTGGGGAAGCTGATTCCAAAGCTGTGCCGTGCGAACAAAAAAGCTTTTCGAGCGACTCACAGTACGTGCGCGTTCTAAGCTCACATTATAGCATGTGAGTGCATTAGCTCTGCGTGTGCTTCTGGAGAAGATCTTAGGTTTGGGTACACACTCATTTACTGCGGAGGTCCTTCTACCGAAATAGGTATCGGTGGAGCGATGCTTTAGCCATCTCCGGCTCCTGATGCGGGACAACAGGGTTTCTCTAAAGTCCGATTTGACTGAGGCGCTTCTCTTCCTCCGCACCTACGAGTTGGTGTAGTGCTTGCAGACGATATGAAAGTAAATATAATTTTTGGATTTAACTTTTCCTTTTAAATTTTAATGCTATATAGTGTGAAAAAGAAGCTTATCACTCGTAGGGCCCTGAAAATCAATCTGATGTCAAACTCGAACTGGAATTGCTTGAACTCGAACTCGATTTAAACTCGATCGAGTTCACAACCCTGCTATTAACAACAATGAAATTAGATAAACGATAGATCAACTTGCAATGCGAAAGATGTGCGGCTGGTAGGATTCGAACCTACGACCAAGGTTAACGAGACCTGTGCTCTTACCAACTGAACTACAAGCCACTTATGCGACTACGTCAACTGGCAGGATCAAATCCTCACCACCACACATCAGTTGTCATAGCAATTATAATCAATGAATAAATAAATGGTCACAATTGTGGCCGCCGACATTAAGGCAAGTAGCGGGCATCGATTGTCCACCAAAGCATCTTAAACCATGTCGTGAATGCAATTAACAACAATGAAATTAGATAAGAAAGAATATAGAAAGAATAAGAATATAGAAAGTTAATTATACTGACATTAATACGATTATCATAATTTTATAGGTTGCTGTAAGAGTAATGAATTCACTTTTCTTGATCCACCATTCGGCAACATGAAATGAAAAAAACGATATCGTCAACATCTTCGATTGCTTTCCAAGAATTTAATGAGTGCTGGGAATTCCGGAAGCATTTCTATATGTGCATGAAGCCATGATGCAATTGTGCGCTGTGATGTGGTTTGAAAGTTAAATGGGTGTCGTAATTATAAGTAAGAATAGAAATTAGCAAAAGGGAAGTTGTGTTTGGTTATAGGAATTAATGAACATTTGAAATTCCGTTAACGTGAAATTCCGTCATCATGTAGAAGCAATTATTGTTATTTTTTAATGGAATAATTTTCATAACAAGGACACTATTTAATGATAATATTGTCTACTAAGCCCAAAACGATATAGCTTTCACCATATACGCATTTTCATAAAGGAACAGCATGCTATGAGACATGTGGTATATACTTGGATAAGTTATGTTAACTTTTGGAAATTCCGCTACCGAGCAGTTTTATGCAAACAGATTGAAGAAAATGAATTTCTCAAAAATTCGTTTCTGTGTCAATGAAGAGCACAACTAAGTGTTACACATGACACATTTCAAAAGGAAAATAGTTCTTCAATAAGTAGGGGAAAGTGAGGAGGTATGGGCCACCCTGGAATCGGTTGATCTAGCGCTTCATCTATTCTATCAATGAGCACCTATATAGCACTGTGCGATGTCTAAATACCCAAGGAACAAAACTTTGCATCATAATTACCCATAAAATTCATCATTTGGACATGAATGGCAAAA
Organism: Prostheceraeus crozeri; assembly: GCA_907163375.1. Lineage (NCBI taxonomy): Eukaryota > Metazoa > Platyhelminthes > Polycladida > Euryleptidae > Prostheceraeus > Prostheceraeus crozeri. The sequence continues at coordinate 159,466 of CAJQUW010013002.1, forward strand.
AATGAAAATCTGAAAAAATCGACTTTTCAATTTTGGGTGGGAGGTATGGGCCACATGGTGAGGAGGTATGGGCCACTTGCGAAATCCATGACCTGGTCTAATCGAATGCACATTTCCTAATGTAGAATGACTAATATAGGCTACATTTGCTAACAGTAAATTACGCCTGTTGTGATACTTTTTGTTGTATAACATCTTTTGATAAGTTATAATGTCTAACTATATCACGTAGAATTTAGTGATTAAACTTGGCGCTTTTCGCCATTTTCATAGTCTACAGATTTAATAACAGCTATGATATGTGTCATACCCAGAATAAATAGCCCATCATGAATGAACTACTTTTGAAGGAAAACATACGACTTTCAATAGATTCACTATGTGAGATTCACTATAGGAGACAGGCAAAAGAAATGTATGTTTTTGCTAATTGCGTATCAGAAGTTGCAGTTCACTGTTCATTAGAGTTCGTTGACTTCCACCTCCCCGTCAAATTCACACACCACCGTCCTTCCATTGAGTGCGATTTCCGGTTCTCGGAGCCCACACACCACGTCCTTCCACTGTACCTCAAATCGGTCCACCTCCCGTACCTGGAAATACAAATATTGAAAATTGAAAAATAATGAAAATCATCTAACACTTGTGGGCCTACCTCAAATTTAGTCCTTTCTGAATTCAATGATCGGAATCCTTGGACTTTGATCCAATCTCGATCTCCATCGTATGTTTCCAATGTCTGTACAACAGCGATAACTCGTCAAGTTGCGACGACCACCAATAATATAGACGAGTAGCCAGTCTCCAGCCTTGGTCTCGTTCAGGGTCCATTCTTGCTTCCGAGGATCTTTCGATTGTTCCTGTCTGAAGTCCTGTGTAGCAACGATGTTTGATCGACTGATAGTTCGAGCAGGACCAGCCACATCATCTGTGTCAGCAATCATGACTTCTTCGGAGGGTTTGACTAGCAAAGGAAACCGACGTTGCTTTGATTCGGAACCCAATTTTTCTTTCACTGGTGATGAAGTTAGTTCCATTGGAATTCTCTTTTCACGACCGCGCTGAGTTCTCTGTTCAACAGGAACAGCCTTGGGTACTGGTTTAATAGACCTGAGGATTGCCCTTCTTCCAGATGGAGTAGATGGAGCTGCTTCGACTGAATCAGAGCTTGTCAGTGGCACAGGCTCTGATCGGCTTGTACTCTCATACGTTGCAGAGGCCGGCCCATACCACCCCCCATAGGGTACAAAAATCTTAAGCTTGAAAAAATGTACAAGGAGTAGTGCTACTTTCTCGATAGTACGCACAATCTTTAAGAAAGGGCTAAACTTGAGAATGCTAGGCGGCATATATCTCAATTACATTTTTTCTGCAAAAAAATAGAAAAATGGCGTTTTTCCAAAAAAATTCAAAACAGTGCATGAAACCTATTCACATGTATAACTCGAGCCAATGCAATTGAAAAGCTGAAAATTGCGTGTGTTAATGAGCACTAAGATAGCGTTCAAATGATATATAGTTTGTTCCCCCATTCAGTTTCCTTTCGCGCTGAGAGCGGTGGCCCATACCTCCTCACTTTCCCCTAGCAGTCATGTAAACAATGAAAATGAAATTCCGTTACCGCTTGGCCAGCCCCATAGGTCACTCATGAGGAAGGACCTATACAGAAACCCACATTTCCAAACACCAAAATTTCCAATTCAAAAATATTTGATATGTAGAATACTTAAATACGACTGTCCTGGGTTTTTTCTGCTGATAAAAACCGTTTTTACCATTCGTTTGTCTTCATCCAATTCAACTAATATTCATCATGTCTTAATAAAATGAAGCTCGACAACAAAGCAAATATACACATGTTGATAATGACATTTGAAATTTACCAAAAAAATGTAATGTTCATAAAATGAGCAGTACGAAATGTGTCACACTCAATGTCCTTGAAGTTATCTAAGACGTTGCTGACCATCAAGAGCTGCATCATTTTCCTCAAACTATGATATCAATGATTTAATTCTTCTCCTAATAAACTTCGCAAACATCGCATCTGCCTCGCCTCAACGTAAACTCAAAAGCCACATTCCTCCGTTGACAGAAACTACTCAGAATTGTATGTAACTTGAGTGTGTGCAAACTGACTTCAAAACAATTGAATAAATTCCATGATGAGGATTCTTAATAACAGCTAACAAAAATTTTACCTATTGAGTCAACTACAATTTCTCAAAAACAATTTCGAAATGCACAAAAAAATTCACGTGAAATGCATTGTCTTTCGCCATCAAAATCAATGATCTGACTAACTTGCCTTCTTCGAACTATCTCTAAACATAAAAAACAGGAAAAGAAGCAAACAGTTATCAGTGCTGGCACTAGTGCTCTAAAATGTCGGCTCATCTTACCGTCCTAATTCGTCTTTGAGATCATAAAGCTCTGAAAACTTTCCCGTGGTCGTTGCCGCCATATTTCAAAGTGTGACTTGCTTACCATCTGAAATTTTCATAAAAATCAAGAATTGTACTACTAATTAAGCTGACTTACTAAAACAAATCCTGAAACTGAAGACTAAAACTAGAGTAAGATTCTCTGACAATAAACGCGGTATACATAGTCAGGATGGCAAGAGTGTCCTCTCATGACATGAGAAGAAGGATCATTATCGGCCGATTTTAATTATTGATGATTTTGACATCAGTATCATGCAATGTCTTAAAGATCCAGATTCTGACCGTATTGAAAAACGAATCTCATGAAACACAGAGACGGAATCGTCTGTCGCTCTTGCTCTAGAGGTGACGCGATTCTATCTCAACCATTATATGCAATGGTAGAGAGAGGTGGAGGCATCCGTCTTTTTTTGGATTGTGTGATTGGCAAGCGCGCGCAATGCGTGAGGAAAGTTAATATCATATGTTGTGAATTCAAATTTGAACAGCTCCCCTTCAATGCGATTTGCCTGGCTCAATCAAAATTGATCTAATGGAATAATTGAAGTCAAGATGATGTCAAGAAGAAATCAATTTGATGATCAATTGGATGGAAAATGAGACTTATTGCTAGCATTTTGTGACAAGTTGCCATCACAAAGTAGGGATATACCGCGTATAGGTAGAGTAATTGCATAACCATAGAGCAAGTATATTAGGTAGAGTGGTCTCCGCATTTATTAAATCCCCAATATGTATACACTTTCGAATTTATTAAATGAACTCACAGTCGGTATTGTTTCCAAATGTGAGATATGCACATTTATGCAGTTTTGAAGAAATTACAACGGAATTGAATGATCATGATAGCATAATGCAATAGGAAATGATATTATTTTAAAGATAATCCGTGTCATGACAGCCTTGGAGAGGTCATGTTTGCCCAATTATCAACTCATTGACCTAATTGCTTTCATGCTGAACCTCAAGAGTATTTTTTCAGCGTGATTATTTCACAGGCAACATATGCCACTCGACATAGACTATGATGTGGTGATGAAAATTTTCCGGAAAATTTTTAATCAAAATTCCCTTGGAAAATATTGGAAAATTTTGATAGGCCTATTATAATTTGAGCGCTTCCACTTCCGATAGGCAGCTACGTACCAATAAATTGGGTCTAAAACTCTTAATTTCATCATTATTTCGATTAAAGCGATCGTAGCAATACGAGTTCCGTTCGCGGATTTTTTAACATTCCTTTGCCACCAGTGGCTTGTGCCATTTTGTTAGCATTTTTGATTATCATACAGACACCGTTTGCGATAACGTAAATCTTGCTCTACAATAGGGGTATAATTTCATCCAATGTGAAAGATCTGGAGCAAAAGTAATATACTTCATTTTGGGGCTTGCTAATTATTAGCTTGAAAGTTAAGCTTTATTATGCAGCGTTGATCACTGATACAAATTCTTCATGTGTTGATGAACAAGTGAAGCAAGCACACAGTCCACGCAGCATTCATGAGCGACCATATTGGAAGATATAAAGACTGTAGACTCGTGAGATATTTGGTCACTAAAGATATCTGTGATGAGTAAAAGAATAGCTATGATAACCTCTAACTTCTGGCCTATTGTCCGACATCTTCGCTGAGGATACACGTACATCCTCCATTTCTAGTTCAGATAGTTCCAAATCGATTTCAGATCTGCCCAAATGAATTTCAGAAATGATCCAGATGAATTGGAGATCTCCAGTTGAATTTAAGATCTTTTCAAAGTTGAGCATCTGACAGATATCTGAAATTCAGCTAGAGAAATCTGAAATCCATATCTTATGTCTGAAATTCATTTGGAAAGATCTGAAATAGACATGGAAAAGGTGCAGTTGGTTGCAAAAGTTAACATACAGGGAAGATAGAGAAGTTTTTAGTCTTTGAATATTGCATAGTCTTTTCAAACGACTAATAAGTCTCCAAAACAAAGGAAAAAACGTCAATCACCAAGAAACAAATTTCAAAATTTTCCATTGGAAAATTTTGAAAAAATTGGAAAATTTTCCATTTGCATCACTAATCACTATGATCAACGCTGCATAATAAAGCTCATAACTTTCAAGCTAACAATTAGCTAACTCCAAGATGAAGTATATTATCTTTGCTCCAGATCTTTCACATTGCATGAAATTATACCCTTATTGTAAAGCAAGATTCACGTTATCCCAAACGGTGTCTGTGTGATAATTAAAAATGCTAACAATTTATTAAGCCACTGGTGGCAAAGGAATGTTCAAAAATCCGTGGACGGAAATCGTATTGATACGATCGCTTTAATCGAAATAATGATGAAATTAAGAGTTTTAGACCCAATTTATTGGTACGCAGCTGCCTATCGGAAGTGGAAGCGCTCAAATTATAGCGCCCATAAAAAAATCAAAATTTTCCAATATTTTCCACGGAAAATTTTCATCACTACCACTGGTAGAGTCCCTAGTCGCCCGTCCATGGATATTTATGGATGATTTCATGCATGTATCAGAAATAATCATGCATGGGAATATTATATATTATTGCATGAATATTATCTATGATTTATCCATTAAGTATCAATGATTTATCAATTAAGTATCAATGATTTATCAATGTGACATTTGATGTTGCTCAAAAAATCATGCATGATTTTACGATACACTTGATGAAGTTGACCATGGTCCCCAGGAAGGTGGAATGCGCTTTTAAACAGCACGATCGATACAGAATTGAATTCTCCAACTGAGTGTGGGAATAGACCAGTTCGTGTTAGAAATATGCAATGATTCATTGCACAGCTAGTTGCCGACTGGGGTGCTCGTAATCACAAATGGGTTCTTCACATATATTTCTATTCAATTCATTTCTGGATCGATCATGCGGTTCAAAAAATGAATTTCACCAACCTGACGCGCCATTACGTTTTCATCAATTGCATGGTAAATCATATCTGATTTGCATGCTAGAACTACCTGAAATTCACATATTAAGGAAATAATACATAGCTCATTATGGCATGAATAGATTTTATCTATAACAAAAAACAATTAATCAGTATAAACATGGAGGCTAAAAAACATAACGAAAAAAGTTTATTTCATATAACAAACTTGTTCGCTAGTCTTTCTCTTTAAAAACATTGCATTCACGATAATCATGGTGACATAACGTTAGGACATTGCAAGACTTGAAAATGCATATACACGATAGATGTAATGATTATCGGTAAGTCATCGGTATAATTTGGAATCATAAACAGAAGTGTGTTGCTTTAAGTCATTCTGAAAAGAAACACGTTGTTGCACTTCTACTGATAAAAAGACGATAATATCAAGTTAATAAGGCAAGTCAATCGACCGCGCTTCGAGCCACTGACACTTCAAGGGGCCATCCATGTATGTATAGTAATAAAACGATAACCACGTTTGATGTCGAAGATTCTGACACACAAGTATGACATGCATAAACTCAATGGATTCCAAAAACACAAAGATTATTTCGCAGTATTCATCCCATACAATTCGCACGAAATATTGAAAGATCAACCATAGATAATCAATCCAATTGCACACATTGACGCAGTGATCAGCAACGAGTACCGAAAGTTATCGAGGACAAAGGAAGTAAAGCATCAAATGTGGAGATCACCACCAGCATTAACCACCTGCAACGAAACAAAAATTATGTTATTTTAAAACCATTGTAGGGGCTGTTTGCAAATGACGTCAAATAAGAGGGGGAGGGGCTTACTCAAAATTGACATTTGATGGTTGACTTTTACTGATTAAGTCACTGTGCTATATGTATGGACGAGGTGAAAACGAGCGTTGTCACGAGGATGCGTATTTATATGTTGTGAAACATGCACATCAAAATCACTTTCAGTTGTGATCAATTTATCATAGCATATATAAACAAATATCAAATACATCACATTCCTCCCCTCTTGACAATTAGTCATTCATAAAAAAGTGAGGAGGTTCAATCACACGATTTGATCTACGCAAAGGTTGCGTAATGTCGTTTGTAGTCATGGTCACAGTCTCAGCAGCTTCGCTATCTGCATCGCCAGCTCCAGTGACGGTATCGCGAGTTTCGTTGTCCACATCACTCGTTCCATCCATTCGTTCGACCTTGATTTGATCCATGTGTCTCGTATGAACCTTGTTCTCGACATCTCGCACATTGACGCAAGTCGATCCAGTAGTTGAGATCACCGATCCAGGTTCGAAGGTACTCGAGGAGCCACGGAAGTTTTGGAATAGCACAGGTTGCTCCGGTTCTAGCAGATTCATGGGCAGCTTCGGACGGAAATTGAATACCATTTCTGCAGGACTTCTATTGCCTTTCACTGACGCATTTCTGTATTGTAGCAAAAAGCTGTGCAAGCGACTGTCTATGTCTCCCTTTCCTACCGTTGCTTTCAAATGGAGCTTCAGATTCCCTACGAATCGCTCAGCTAATCCATTACTTTTTGGATGTGCAACTGGAGTATGCCAAACACTTATGCCTCTCTTGCGCATATAATCCATAAAATCATCAGAACGAAATGCAGGTCCGTTATCTGCAACAATGGTTTTTGGAACTCCAAACATCGCAAAAATATTTTTCAATGCGTTCAACGTTTCTCGAGTTGACAATCCTGTGGTTCTTACAACAAATGGGTAATTGCTATGAGCATCAACAACGACTAAAAAGTAACTATTCTCAAATGGACCCATGTAATCCATATGGATTCTGTCAAAAACGTGTGAATTCTCTGGCCAACTGACATCTGCATTCACATTAACCTTCGGTGGAACCTTAATCTTGCTACAATCCTGACAATCTCTGCATTCATTTTCAATCATCTGATCAATGGAAGGCCACCAAACTTGATTTCTAGCAATCGACTTCATCTTAACAATTCCTAGATGAGATGAGTGCAAAGTTTTTAAAACCTTTTTTCTCAGAGATCTCGGTATGACCAAACGATTTTTCCTGTATAGTAGACCTTTATGAAACGTCAACTCACTTCTCACATGGTAATATGGACGCATGTTTTCAGTTAAATGTTTTAAAACTCCTGGCCATCCGAACTTGACAAAATGTTTCAACTTGGAAAATTCTTGTGAGGACTCAAAGCAATCACGAACTTCTTTCTCAAGATTTTGGTCTGGTTCATAAATAGATCGATCGCACCAACATCAAATTGTTCAGTGTGCAATCCGGTTTCAATTCTTGATAACATGTCAGCCACTGGAATTTCATTCGTTCGCTTTCCGACAATCGTATAATCATAGCTTCCTAGAAAAATTGACCATCTCAAAATTCGCTGGTTTGCGTGAGAACTTCTACAGCCATCAGGTTTGAACAAAAATTCTAACGGCTTGTGATCTGTAACAATGAAAAATTTCCGACCGTACAGATATTTGTGCAATCTGCGCACAGCATAAACTATCGCTAAACCTTCTCTGTCTAGTTGGGAGTAATTCCTTTCAGCAGAATTCAATGTCTTGCTAATGTACAACACTGGCTGACCTTTTTGCTGCAAAACAGCACCAACAGCAGTAGGAGAAGCATCACAAACAATCTCAATGTCATCCTGGGGATCAAATGGTTTTAGAATGCCTGAAATAAGTGTGGTCTTCAAGGTTTCAAATGACAATCTAGCATCTCTGGTCCACTTAAATTCTCTTTTGGTCACCATGTCACGTAACGGTTTCACTGTGTCCGAAAAATTCTGAATAAACTTGGAATAAAATCCTACGGATCCAATAAATCTCTGGACTTCCGCAATATCTTTCGGTTCTGGCATCACAAGTAAATCACTGACCTTAGAGGGATCCGGAAACAACTTCGATTGACCTGAAAAATCAGAATCAGCATCTATCAGATATCCTAGATGTCTCACTTTTGTTTGGAGATAACTCGATTTACTTTCATTAATCGAAAATCCATTCACGGACAGTCTCCGTTTCACTTCAGTCAAAATTGTCTGGTGATCATCAGACCTAGAAGTGGCTATCAGAATATCATCCATATGACAGTGTACTTGAGGTAAATCCCTGGTCATTTCCAACATAATCGACTGGAAAATGTGTGGTGAAGATTTTACTCCAAAAGGAAGAGATCTGTACTTGTACAATCCAAAAGGTGTGGAAATCACAGTAAGCATCTGAGATGAGTCATCAAGCCTTACTTGCAGGTACGCATCTGTTAAATCAATTTTCGAAAACAAATTGCATTTTCCTAGCTTGCTCAATGTATCATCAATTTCTAATCCTGGGACTATGGTTGAAGGTATGTGTGGGTTGATCGTAGATTGGTAGTCGCCACAGATGCGAACTTTTCCATTTGGCTTATGCACAACGACAATCGGTGTAGCCCATTCAGAACTTTCAACCTTTTCAATAATGCCAACTTTGGATAGTCTGCTCAATTCATCTTTCACTGGTTCTTCAAACGCATACGGTAACTTGCGTGGTTTCATGAAAACTGGCGTAGCACCTGACCTAATCTCAATGGACTTGACAAGTGGTGAACTCACTTGGTTAATAGTCAGTTTCAATAAACTCATTCGATTTATGATATCCATTCCCAAAACAATGTCACCTCTCTCAACCACGTGGAAATCAACTTCACTTCGCTTCTGACCAACCTCAAAGATCACATTTTTCAATAAACCAATAATATTGACAACATCACCAGTGTAAGAAGATAGTGACAAGCGATAATCAACAGCCTTACACTTCAAATTCTCATATCTACTCACAAAGTGCCAAGGTATCAAGGATCTGACTGCACCGCTATCAACTTGAATCTCCAAATCTATTCCATCAATCCTTGCATCTACCATAATTTTGGAACTTCCATCTCCTGAATTCACGCTCAAAATGGACTCGGGCATTGCTTGGTAGTTAGAGTAAGTAGGCATTTCTCGAACTTTATTAACATCAGAAATCAGTTTCACTCTGTTCATGCATACTTTTGCAAAATGGTTCATTTTCTTACACAGACTGCATGCCTTGCCATATGCGGGACAAGCACCACGATTGTGTTTGTTACCACAGAACTTGCATGAAAGATTCGGATCATGAGTAGCAGAATTGGATTGTTTCTCAAACTTCTTTGGAACATCATGGACTTGCCTAGGCCTATTGGGCTTAAATGGCTTTCTTTTACTCATATCGACACGGTTGACCTGTAGTGGCCGTAAAACTGCTTGACAGCTTCCAACCTCCTCGGACGCTGCAGTTATACCAACCGCTTTGTCAAAAGTCAGTCTCTCTTCGAGTAACAACTTCCTCAAAACAGCTTCGTCACTCAGACCCATCACGAATCTGTCCCTAAGCATGGAATCCAATTGCTTACCAAAATTGCAAGTCTCAGCCGCTTTCCTAAGCTTGTTAACGTAAGTAGCAACACTCTCACGATCCTGTCTGATCAAATGGAACTGATACCGCTCCGCTATCTCTATCGTCTTCGGACGTAAATGCGATTCAATAGAATTCTTTATATCAACATATTTCCGGGCTGAAGGCAAAATTGGAGCCAACAGTGTCTTAATCTCAGAATACGCGTCCTTCCCTACAACAGTCAAGAATAAGTCAGTCATCTTCGACGTGGGCTCTTTCGCAGTAATTTCATTGTCTTCAACGCCTTTCGCTCTTGCCAAAGCCTCAAATCTCTCTTGCCAGTCGTTGGTTGCTTCGCGCTGCCATGGCATTGGCTCAATTCTGAATTCCATATTGATATATCACTGAAGTTTCTTCTCAATTCGTGAAAGAACAGTCAATTCGTCGCCATATGTGCTATATGTATGGACGAGGTGAAAACGAGCGTTGTCACGAGGATGCGTATTTATATGTTGTGAAACATGCACATCAAAATCACTTTCAGTTGTGATCAATTTATCATAGCATATATAAACAAATATCAAATACATCACAGTCACCTTTTATGAATACATGATAGCAACTAGTATACCAGATTTTCCAAAAATTCACACTTGTCTCTTTCAAATTTCGGGACACGCGCGGATCATTAGACAGATTCTTTATTGATTTAAGATGACCAAATTGTAGCTGAATAGAATCTAATTTTCAAATAATCATTTAATTGTTCCGCATAAACAGCCTACTGTTTTAAAAAATCGAAAATAGCCGATTCAGGGTGTATAACGGTTTCGGATTTTCATTTTCCCTGACTTTTCCAGGTTTTTCCAGGTAACTCAAAAAAAATTCCAGTCGCCTTTTGGGTTTGATCGAGTCTCAATTCAAGGTAGTTTCCATGTTATGATGCCTAGATATATTCATTTCTGTGCGATTGATGGAAAGAAATCAGTATGGAAACAGATAATAGCCATGTAGTTCTCCTAGTTATGCACGGTACATGAAAAGATAGAACGTAAAATAAAACAATGTTTAACACAGTAGGTCGTATATTGATAACAATCATCATGATTGTGTGATACAAAACCGGTCATTAAAAACAACCCGTAAAAATGATTTAAACTGAAAACAAAGTAGTACTGACTAGTAAAAATTACAGACCTTTTGGTATGCAGCTCTGGGAAGCAGAAAACAAGATGGCAAAAAAGACTACCCTGTTAACGAAGCAAAAAATGCAAGAACGGATATTACACTGCACAAGGGTCGATCTGTTACTCTCATATTAGCCTCTGTGATAAAAATTGATTAAGGTACGGTATTCAACATTTAAGTTTATCAATTATCGTCAAATGTTCCAGAGGATTTGAAAAATGATATCCTGTGATTATTGACACATTATGTGTGTGTGATTTTAACCACTGGTTTTAGTTGGCAAAAATCGACCCTGTGTGTAAAGTAACCTGATTAAAACAAAATAGGCAAAAATAATTGCGCTAAGACATGTCAGAGTGATTACTTTGTCAATACGTTTATATCTTCATCGATTTGGTCAATTTCAAGCAAAAGTTTCTTTTTCATCTCTTCTTTTTCTTTGATTTCTATCATCTTCCGTTTTCGTTCATGGTTTTCTTTCGAACACGATGCAGAATTTTTCGCTTCCTCCTTTCTCGATAGAGAGCAGCCGCGTTTCTAGCTGAAAGGATCATCCTCTTTCTGACCTCAAACTTTCGCGCATCTCCACCGTAAATTGCTCTCGTATGATCTTGGATGATCCTTTGGGAAACGAGGGACAATTCTCTCTGATTTTCTACTATAGTATCTTTGTTAACAGAAAGACCTCGCTCAACAGAGGCCTGGCCATGAGACAGACACAAGATGATGCGTATGAAATTCAAAAGATGCGGAAATTGCGAGGAACCGTTGGAATCATCATGCAGGCATTGCAACAGGAAGGTGTCGAGTCGATCAGCACTTTCATCATTCACGATCGAAGAAGGGTCACTTTCTGTTCTTTTGTTGTCACTGTTTCGTACTGACGTTTCACTTGATCAGCATCAAGTCCCGAAATCCATTTGCTAGCAATCAACTCATTCAGTGCATGATCCAAAAGAACGAATTTCCTCGCACTTTCCGAGGCCATGATCAATGGATCCAGACATGCAGAACCTTGCACTATAGAGGACACTTCAACGAGCACCTTTTCTGCAACTTCAGAAAGATTCCCTTGAGAAATTTTCTGGAAGCCTTCAAGACATCGATTATTTGCTTGTCAGAGATGCACGAGCCACACGCTCGAATCGCGGATTTCGCAGCAAATCCAATGTCAATGTCCTTCAAGTACTTGAAGCTACCTTGAGTCATCGGAATACTCAATTTCTGAACTGTGGATCGAGTGTTCATGACACTAGGCTTCACGAAACGCTTCAAGAGAGTATCTATGATGATTCCAAAAGCTTCAAACAAGAACGTTACCATCGGCTTGTCTGCTTGGAATCTGACAAGAAAAATTTCCAAGTCTTTGGCGACCGTAACAAGGAAGCACAATCTTGCCTTCAGTAGAGGATTTTTCAACATTTGCTTCATCGTTTTGTACGAGTTCAAATCCGGTTCCTTCTTGAATTTCGTGACATTTTCGACGTAAGCCTCCAGATTTGGGATTTCCTCGATAACTTTTTCAGCGACAGCTACATTTTCAATCCAACGAGTGGCACAATATTTTGGCGGAACTTTAGGACTTTTTGTCACCGAATAGTGTAGGTAATCTGCCCGTCGTGACGGAAGATTTTTGAAAACTTCCCAGCAGCAACGAAGAACTTCATGATGTTGATACTTTTGTCTCCAGTGCGTAAAGCTCCATCAACAATTAGCAGAGAACAAGTTCCCTTCTCAAGAAAATCAGTTTCGTGCTCTCGACCCTCTTTCATCAAGCGAAATGTCGCTTGATTAACATTTGGTCCATCCATGGCAATCTGCAACAGTTTTGAGGTGTCAAGGCGTTTCAATGACTCATTCAGGGCATTGAACAGCTGGGATGACGAGGCATGTCCAAGAAACTGAGAAGTGAGATATCTTGTCATCACTCGATCATCTAGCCAAAGACGCACATGGACATCCATCTGCCCCTTGTGGGAAACTTTGTTGAGTGATTCGTCAAATGAGCATACAAAATATGGGGACTTTGAAACATCATCAAGCAATAATTCCTTGAGGTGAGGAGCAATACCATAGTTTATTGTATAGCCAATTTTGTCTTTACCGAGTTGAAATGACTGCACGAAGGATTCCTCGGGCAAACATAGAGCAAATATAAATATTTGATTTATGAGAGTAGTATATAGTGTGACATCCGGCGCGACGCTTCGCTTCGCTTGCGCCGGATGTCACACTTTTGCGGGTTTTTTCAAAATTTTCAAAAAATCAAAATTTTAAAATTTAGGTAGACTTCAAATTTCACGTGGCCGAAGGCCGAAGGGCGAAAATTTAGGTAGTGACAAATTTTCAAAAAAATCAAAATATCACGTAATCGAAAATTTAGGCGGTCTCAAAATATCACGTAATCGAAAATTTAGGCGGTCTCAAAATATCACGTGTATGAAAATTTAGGCGGTCTTAAAATATCACGTAATCTAAAAAATATCACGTGGTCGAAAAATATCACGTAGCCGAAGATCGAAAATGTAGGCAGATGAAAATCTAGATAGCCCAAAAAATATCACGTTGTCCTAATATACCAGAAGATTGTATTCAAAATATTTCTTTAAAAATGGAAACCTCAACAGGGGAAGCCTCAGAAATGGAAGGAACTTCGGCGGGGACGGCGACGGCAACGGCGACGACGAAAATTGAAGAAGCCTCAGAAATAGAAGGAATCTGAGTGATCTGATGTCCATTCATTGTCTTTGTTGATCCGTGAAAAAATTATTTTTTATTTCCATGACATATATATCTTTTATTGTTAAAAAAATGATGTTACCAAATGTTGGTGGAGGTGCATATATCCCGAATAATCGTGAATTAGAAATAGAGATAGAAAATTATATCATGAAAACTGGAGACGTTTTATCTGGTCCATTGCATCTTCCTATTCTTCCGCAACAAAATACAGAGTTAACAAATAAACAATATGTTGATACACAAATCAATGACTTAAAAGAAAAATATATAAACGATGTTTTGGTTCCACTGATGAATGAATTAAAGTTGCCTAAACTAAATGACAAATCATTAAACGAAAAATTATCAAAACTTGATAAAAAGGATAGAGAGCTAGAAGCAGATATAGCAAAACTTTTTAAAAAGATTTCTGAACAATCAAAAATTTTAATATTACTTTCTTTAAATTTAAAATCTGCTGTAATTAAAAATAAACATCAGATACAACTATTGAAAGAACAATTAGAAGATGAAATAGAAAAACTACCTGAAAGAATTAAAAAAAATTTAAAGCAGTTACAAGCTACATTCCAAAAAAGTGTTGATGAATTGAGTTCTAAAATTACTCAACAAATGAAAAAGATGAATAGAATAATAAATGAAGTAAACTCACTTAATCAAAAAGTTGATAAAATGAAAACTCTTAAAATCAATTTAGAAAATGAATTAAAGAAAAATTTACAAGAAAACTCTAAAGAAAATAAAGAACAGTTAGATTCTGTTAAAAGACAATTAGATGTTCTTAAAATTAAGTTAAATGCACTTAAAACGGCATTGAAGATTAATCAGCAGAAAATGCAAGTTAATAGAAAAGAAATTAAAGTACATCACACGCTGCTTGACGCAATAGATAAAGTGCAACAATCAATTAATAAAGTTATCTCGAAGTTGTTGTCCATTCACAAACGTAAATCTTGATCAGACCAAAGGTCCTCAGGTTACTAACCGATCGACGAAGTCTTGGGTTTCTAACCTATCGGAGCGAAGCTCCTGAGGTTATTACCTTATCATAAACGTAAATCTTAGCGCAAATATTAACATAAATATTTTTCCCAAAAGTCAAATTTAATCTTAAAAAATGCCTATAATTTATAAACACAATCTTAAACATTTTGCTTCAAATAAAAAAATTGCTCATGAACCATCTATGAAATCTGTTTACCATTATGACAGTGTAGAAACAATCGGAACACAAAAGTTCCTAGGCACCGCAGGTGCCGTTCAAAAAGAAGGGGCTGGTATCTTTTCTGGTATTGGAAGTATCGTTAACTTAATTAAAAATAATAAAGATTTGATTACATCTGCTGCAAAAGGAGCAGCTGCTATAGGTAGTACAGCTAGTGCCATATCAAATGCTGTTAAGTCTCAAAACGAATTAAAACAACTAGAAACTATTCGTAAACTTAAGAATGACTCTGAAGAACTAAAAAAATTAAAAAAACTTTCTGAGGAAACAAAAAACAAAATTGCTAACATAGCTGTGGGGGGTGAAACCTTGAGGAGCGGAGCTCTGTCTGATAGTAAACAGGAGAAGAAATCAGGCGTAGCCATAGAACGTTCAATTGAAGAAATAAGAGGTAATGGTGTTAACAGCAACCTTCGGTCTAACCAGCAAAGCTGTAGCGGAGCTGGTCTAGCGAAATTCTAAAATTATATTTTAGTAAAATTTTTTCTGTGTGTGAGAAAAACAAAAAGTCAAATTATTTTTTATAAAAATGTCTTCGCTTATCGAAAATAAATTTAGATTAGACGATCCTCCGTTCGTCAGTTGCAATCAAAAAAAGAATGACTATATAAGAGTTGCTATGAATCCCGGATCTTCCAGTAGAGTAAATACTGGAGGAGATTTAATTTTTGAAGTTGATAATCAGCAGAGTTATTTATATTTACCTGGTTCCTTTTTACACTGTGAATATTCTTTATATAGTGATGCCAATTTTACAACACCATTACCAGATAGCGATAATATTGCATTAGAGAATAATTTTTTTCCAAGATTATTTACACAAATGCGTTTAGATGTTGCAACTCAAAATATAGAAACAATAAGTGATTCTCCAGGTGTAATTGATACAATGCTTAGATTTGTAACAATTGGTGAAAATAATAAAAAGCATGAAATCGAAGGTTGGTTTCCTGATACTAATGATGGTATAATTGTTGATGATTTATCTCACGCTGGAACAGATGCAGCAGGAATTGCGAAAGATGTAGAAAATATTGCAAAACATTTAAATAAAACAAACAATACTGCATATAAAGAAAGACGTGAATTTAACAAGAAAAGTAAACAGACAGTTAATTGGTCATTGTCTCCATTATTCGGATATTTAGATTATGACAAAATATCATATCAATTAAAATTTAAATTAATAATTCATCGTACAGCAAATAATGAATTAATCTTTTTTGGTAAGACTGGAAAAAAAGCATATTTAAAAATTGATAGACTTGAATTGTGGATTAAGCATATTACTCCTAGTTTAGAGGTCGAATTAGCTATTGCAAAAAGATTAAATACTAACAAACCAATTCCAGTAAATTTTCTAAAGCGTACTGCTAGTTCAGTAACTTTTTCAGAGCAAAGATTTAACTGGCATTTTACTAGAACTTCGAATACTCCAAGATATCTATTACTAACATTTCAAAGAAATAATTCTCCAAGTTTTGATAAGAACAACAATCTTTTTCATATTAATACAATTCGAAGTTTACAAGTTGCTTTAAATCAAACCCGATATCCAATTGATCCATTAAGATTCGATGATACCAATAATCAATTTATGGAAGGATACGATTCTTATCGAAATCTTTGTATAGAATTTGGAGTTGAACCACAATTAACTCCTGGAGATTGGAGACATTTATATCCAATTTTCTGTTTCGATTTAAGTGCACAATCAGAAGATATTATTAAAAATGGTTGTGATGTAACAATTAATATTGAAAAAAAAGATTCCACAACTTCATTGATGGCTTATGGTTTATTGCTAGAAGATGTAAAATATTCTATTGAAATTCTTAATGGAAAGATGGCTAGGATCGGTTAATAACCTGAGGACCTTTGGTCCGATAGGCTAAAGCGAGAGGAGCTTCGCTCCGATCGGTTAGTAACCTGAGGACCTTTGGTCCGATCGGCTGAAGCCTCTGAACAAAGTTCTATTGGTTAATTAAAAATTCTTAACTTAAAATTTTTCCTAACTTAAAATTTTTTTATTAAAAATGTCGGAAGCGAAAAGTAATAATAATAAAACTGTTGAATTAAAATTACGTAATATTGTTGACAAAAATACACCTAAAACTATTACGATTAACAAAAAAAAGTATTACATAAGTAAACCAATGATAGAGAATATTCAATTACAAGAAGAAAAGAATGGTGGAATTCTCCCATTAATTCCACTAATAATAGGAGGCATAGCAGCAGCAGGAAGTGTTGCAGGTGGGACAACTGGTATTGTCCAAGCAGTAAATAAAAATAAATCAGAGAAGGCAGCATTAGAAGAACAAAAACGTCATAATAGAGAGTTAGAGAAAGTTGCTAGGGGAGAAGGAATAGTAGATAATTTTATTAGTAAATTAAATTTAGTTGATGAAGGAAAACGTGTTCTTAAAAATATTCTTCACAATGTTGATGATTTGATTGAAATTAAAGGAACTAAAGATGGTTCTGGAATATATCTAAGTCCTAGTATGATTCGGTAATAACCTCAGAATCTTTGGTCCGATAGGCTAAAGCCTCTGAACAAAAGTGATCGGCTAAAGCCTCAGAACCTTTGGTCCGATCGGCTAAAAAGCCTCAGAACCTTTGGTTCTATTAGGTAAAACATTTATTTTATCTTTTAAAATGAATTCTACAAATTCCGAAAATTTAATTAGATTAAAAATTTCAAATCTAGATCTAATGGATTATCTCTTAAAAGTACATAAAACCTCAAATTGCCAGCACACCGGTCGGCTGCACAGCGGTCGGCTGCACACTGGAGGGGATATACAAAAAACATTAGAAAACTTTCCTGGATTTATTTGGAGTAAATATTCAAAAGAAAAACATCTTCCTGGTCATTCATATACCGGTCCAGGAACTCGATTAGATATAAGACTAGATGAGAATAATAATCCGAAACCAGGTGAAGAACCAATAAATAGAGTAGATGCCGCAGCTTACAGGCATGATTTAGCTTATCGAAATCATGATCTAAGTTCTCGTCATGCAGCTGATAAGAAGATGATTCAAGAATTAGATAGTATTCAAAATCCTACATTTAGAGAAAAAATTGAAAGAATGTTTGTTAAGAAAGCTTTACAAGCTAAAATATTATTCGGACAGGGTTTAAATGAAACGACAGCAAAGCTGTCTGAGAGCAATGCTCGAACCTACGCGTCTGAAATTCATAGGGAATACAGAAGGCCTAAATATTTATTGAAAGTAAAAGTATTTAATAAAGATGATATTTGGAGTGCTGATCTTATTCATATGCCGAATGAAAGAGGGTTTAAGTACGCATTGACCGTTATAGATTTATATACACGATACGCTTGGGTAAAGCCTTTAAAAAATAAAAGTGGTCTGTCAGTTAAATATGCGTTTGAAGAAATCTTTAAAGAAAGTAAGAGAAAGCCAAAAAAATTGTTTGTTGACAAAGGGTCGGAATTTTATAACCGAAACGTTCAGCCACTATTTGAAACAGACGAAAGTCATCGCCAAGGCTCAGTTTATTCAACTGAAAATGCAGGGAAGGCCGTAGTGATAGAAAGATTCAATCGGACGTTAAAAAATAAATTATTCAAGAAATTTACTGAGCAAAAAAATCAGAAATGGTTGAAGATATTACCAGGAGTTGTAGAAGAGTATAATAATAAAGTTCATTCAGGTATTGAAGAAACCCCAAAGAATGCTTCTGACGACCCTGATTTGATAAGAAAAAAAATATTCGAGAATAATTATTCAAATGAGAGTAATCCGAATTTGCAGAAACTTAAGCCGAAATTTAAAATTGGAGATAGAGTTAGAATATTTAAATATAAGAATAAATTTGAAAAAGGCTTCGTTGGTTACTGGACAAAAGAAATATTTGAAGTTTGTAAAATAAATCAAACTTATCCGATTACTTACGAAATCAAAGATTTAGATAATGAAGATATCAGAGGCCGTTTTTATCAAAATGAATTACAACGAACTGATTTTTAATTATCATTATCATTATTATTGGAACTAACGTTTTTCGGGAATTAAATTCCCTTGTTAGGCGTAGCCATAGAACCTACGGTTCGTTCAATTCCCTTATTAGGCGTAGCCATAGAACCTACGGTTCGTTCAATTCTAACATAATATCAAGAAATGGTACTCCTTCCTGTAATTTCAATAAAACATAAAGACATAATTGACCACAGTAAGTAGTTCCTGGTTTTTGAATTTGAAATGTATTATAAATTCCATTGCCAAGTAATTTTTTGACTTCGTTTGTAGGTGGAAGTCCATAAGAGTCGAACCAATAGTTCTCAGCCTCCGGGCGGTCAAAATAGTAATTATCTCCATTTTTATTTCTATGCCCCGCTGACCAATGTACGCCTTTTTGGTCTGAAGTGTGAAGATTCGTTATGAAATTTATAGTTATTGATGGAACTTTGTCCGGGAAACTAAGTTTGTTGGCTTATTTTTGATCAATTGTAATTCGTCTCTCATTAGAACATGAAAATTCTTTATTCCTAATTCATTTGCGATTTTCTTTAGGTCGAAATTTGTCGTGGTTTGCGTTCCATATAATTTAAAAAACTCCTTTATGTTGCTCATTTTAAATGGAATAAAATGTCTTGTTTAACAATGTTCCATTTTATTTTTATGAACTCCCATTAAGAGGATATTGTTTGTTTTATCTGTATAAAGACAATAACAACATCTGTTACCACATTTCTCAAACCGCATGATTGTTTTAGGGATCATACGGGTTGTGCACTCATAACATGGCGTTAAGAACATAAAAGCAATCTATTAATTCATTCTCTGCTTTGAGGGAATATTCTGTTGTTATAGCAAGCATTCAATACAATATCGCAGTATCGATAGTCGAGACCAATTGTCGAGCCAAAACCGCAACTTTTCTGGTTTTGGTCGCTAGTTTGGTTTTGGATCTGGCCGATGAAATGATTTACAATGCGGTGCAATTTCCTCATTGTCATTCAAGTACTATTCAAGCATTAATCATACGCGTCATGTCATACCCGTATGTTGTCAAGCAAACTTCATACACCTACAATGCCGCTTTGCTTAGATCACCATTCATAATTTTCACTTGCTATTTAAACACGCACAATTCATAAAACGTGACACATTACAATCTTAGTTTAAATCTTATCATCACAATGGTTGGATCTACTGAAAGATCTGTTCGATTGGAGACAAAGCGGAGAAGAATTCAGAAGTTAACAAGGGAAATCATACATCTGCAAGCACAAAGTAAAATATTCTTACACTTGGATATGAGAAGAATTTTTGAATATATCGGAGACTCGCAAGATGTAGAAAATATTAAACTTAATTGAACAACGGCAGACAGTAATATTTTCTTTAAGGCGTAGCGCGTAGCCATAGAACCTTATCACAAGAACGGGACGAACAAATTATTGAACAATCAACAATATCATCGAACAACATCGATACAACAGGGCCGCCAACTTATAGAAAATCTCAACAAAATATTCAATCTATGTCAAATATGCAACCTATTCAAAATATGCAACCTATTCAAAATATGCAGCCTATTCAAGAAATTCAATCTATGTTAAATATTCAATCTATGTTAAATATTCAATCTATTCAAGAAATTCAATCTATGACAAAAATTCAATCTATGACAAATATTCAATCTATTCAAGAAATTCAATCTATGTCAAATATTCAATCTATGACAAATATTCAATCTATGACAAATATTCAATCTATGTTAAATATTCAATCTATGTTAAATATTCAATCTATGACAAATATTCAATCTATGACAAATATTCAATCTATGTTAAATATTCAATCTATGACAAATATTCAATCTATGACAAATATTCAATCTATGACAAATATTCAATCTATGTCAAATCTACATTAGCTGGCGCAAAACAAACAAACAATTTGAAGAGAAAAACCTTCATATAAACGCTGTGAGTGCTATAATTGATTAATTATATTTTTGGATGTAATAAGTTTTTGGATGTAATAAGTTTTTGGATGTAATAAGTTTTTAGATGTAATAAGTTTTTAGATGTAATAAGTTTTTGGATGTAATAAGTTTTTGGATGTAATAAGTTTTTAGATGTAATAAGTTTTTGGATGTAATAAGTTTTTAGATGTAATAAGTTTTTAGATGTAATAAGTTTTTGGATGTAATAAGTTTTTAGATGTAATAAGTTTTTGGATGTAATAAGTTTTTAGATGTAATAAGTTTTTGGATGTAATAAGTTTTTGGATGTAATAAGTTTTTAGATGTAATAAGTTTTTGGATGTAATAAGTTTTTGGATGTAATAAGTTTTTGGATGTAATAAGTTTTTAGATGTAATAAGTTTTTGGATGTAATAAGTTTTTGGATGTAATAAGTTTTTAGATGTAATAAGTTTTTGGATGTAATAAGTTTTTGGATGTAATAAGTTTTTAGATGTAATAAGTTTTTGGATGTAATAAAAAAATATTATTCCCACGTGTCATCATCATCATCACTTAAATTACTCTCACTGACGATTGTTTGAAATATTTCAGCTTGAATATCTTCTCCGTTATAAGGTAACATAATTTCATTTTCATCAGGTGCTTGACGTTTAAGAATATTTATTTGACCAGAAAATTTTTTTTCTTCAGTATTATTATTTTTATCAGGAATACTAATTCCAGTTTCTAAAGATCTTTTCCATGGTTTATTAACTGTAGTCGATAATGTTTTACCCGAATATAATTTTATAAAATCTTCTACTTTTACTTTATCTTGTGAATATCCTTTGAATGTTTTCTTTTCACTAAGTCTCCCTTGTTCATCTACAGTAATACAATATTTTATTTTAGGAGCAATAAACATTGCAAAAATAATTCCACCATTTCCATAATCATTTTTTCCTTGACACAATTCCCCACCAACATATCCAGCAGCATCTAATTTATTGAAGAGCTCATTAGAAATGTATATTGAATCAGTGTTTTTTACAATTAATGGAAAACCACAATTAAATGCGGCATCTTCTGTTTCAATATCATAAACATATTGTGGTTTATTATTTAAGTATCTTACAGTGGTGACATCTTTGGTAATATCATTTTTAACTTGACACGCAGTAAAACACAATGGTTTATCTTGTCTTTCGCTTACTACCAAATTAATACCTAGAGATGATGCCAAATTGTATAAACCACTAAAGGTTTCTTTATTTTTCTGTGTAAAACAAATAGTTGCATATTTACTTGTAAAAAAAGATTTTTTGCTCCCATCTGCTGCATAAAACCCAACAAAGAACCAATATCTAATATTATATTCAGCATTTAGAACATTCCAAGGAACACGCTTTTCTCTAAACTGATTATAATAATTTTCACTAAAGTATGTGGCATATTGTTTTGGATTTTCAAAATTAAGTTTGTATACCCTAGATGATCTCATTGTATCATATATTTTACAATCATTGTTATAAGCTTGATTAATATATGTTTTTAATTTCATTAAGAGGTAAAGGTCTTGGTTATTTAAAGTACAACAATATCTGACTCCTGATTCATAATTATAGATTCCAGCAGAACCATCTCCTAAAAAGAACCCTTCTACAAATGCTCGCCTACATATTAAATTAGGTGGATGATTAACATAAATATCATATAAAATTTGTTTCAATGTGATTGTATTGTCGTGTAAAAATAATTTATTATGTAGTAAATTTGTTCCTATATTTAATTCTTGTGGCTTTATTTCATTACCTCTTTCATCTAACAATGAATGATCTTCAGTAACATCTACTATTCCCATTTTTGTTCTTATTCGATAAATACGTTTATTTGTAAGATGTCTAATAATTTTTTTTACTTTACTCCATCCATTATGAGTATAAATTTCTAAATTATCAACAAATGAAATTTCTTTCATATCACCATTAATTTCAAACGGATTAATTCTATAGTTGTTTACAATACTATCTATTCTAGAAATAAATAATAAATTATTCTTTCTCAATATTACAGGCGTGTCAGCTGTTACTGAATCTGTATAATGAATGTATTTTTCGTTGAAACCATTAATTTCTAAAATAAAGTTATTCATGATTCTTCTAGAGTGAGAAAGAATGAAAGAACCTAAGTGTGATGGCATGAATGACGTCTTCCCATCTTTTACAATATTAGTTTTGAGAAATTCATCATCTTCCATTTCTACTTTCGCTAAATATTGTTCATCATTTAATTTTTCATAATCTTTTACTTCTTGAGTGAAATTTTTTCTCAATGTATTCTCATTCCATAAATGATATTTAGTGGTTATATCTTTTTGCACAGTTTTGCCATATAGCGAATTCATCAATAATTTAATTAACTCATCGCCTACAGTATTTCCTTCTGTTTTATATCTTTTTCTCAAATTAAAAAGTTTTTCAATATAATTTCGAAATGGTGAAACTTGATAATTTTTTTCATAAATTATACCATCAGTAATATGTAAGATTTTCCCCCGCATCTAACAATTTCTTGTATGTCTACAGAAGTTAATACATCATAACATATACCATTTCTAAACCTGATTACTTTTACATGAGAATTATTATTTTGATTTTTAACTTTATCTTTTATAGGAACTGGTTGAAAAAACATATCATTGGGATATTGAAACACAACAGAGAATATTCCAGTTTTAGGTCTAAATGTTTGAGTATTAAATTTATATACTATTTCCCGCTCTTCTTCTTGACGAAATTTTCTAGCGGATTCAGCTTTAGGGTATTCTGAATTTTCATCATACATAGCTGATGGATATAAAGATGTTGCATCAAAAGCCATTAGAAATTCATTTTTTTGTTCAAGTAGTTGATTTGAAATTTTCTTACAAATTTCAGTTTTATCTCCTAAATCTCGATACTGTTTCATTAAATCTATTAAATTACTTCCAAGGGACAAAGCCCCACCAGCGTAGCGACCAGGGGACAAAGCCCCACCAGCGTAGCGACCAGGTAAATACTGTTTTAATATTGGTAACAAGATGCTACAAAATGGTGATATGTATTTTCTTATATTTGCTGAAACTCTTCCACCTTTAACAGATTTTCTAATATAATTTCTAGCCCATAAATCTATATGAGAATGAATATTTATATTGTCATTTTGTACGCTTTTCATCCAACCGTTAAATGTTAAAGCAGAGGATGTCAAATTAGTAGTTATATCTTCACCAACTAAATCTTGCATAACATTATTATATTTGTAGATACAAAAAGCTAAAGAAAGAATATCGTTAACTAAATATGGTCTCCATTCAATTTCTTTTTCTTTATAATTTTCATGTGTTATGTCTCCAATTTCATAATTTAATTTACACACATTCATAGGAATTTTAAAATTCTCACACCATTTAGAAAGACTTGTTTTTACATGTTGATAACTACATTTCATTATAATAGTTTGAAGTGCTAATTTACCTGAAGGTGAATCTTTTTTCATATTGTTTTTAAATCTAAAAGATTTTTGAATGTATCTACTAACACATTCAGTTGTATAAGGATTTTGTAATGAAGCAGTCAATATTCCTCTTGAAGTTTTAAGAGGCGGTTTAGATAATTTAAAATTAGCTTTTATCGGAAAATAGGAATCAAAACCTGATGAATTGTGTGCTATTAAAGTTACTCTCGAATAATTAAATTTTCCAAGAGTTTTAAAAAATTGATGGATCGGACATACGTCCTCTGGGTTTCCCCCGATCGGACATACGTCCTCTGGGTTTCCCCCGATCGGACATTCATCATCCTCAGTTCTCGTAAATATTTTCACACAATTTTGAAGTTTATTAAATTCTAATTCAGTTAAATTATTATACTCATTAATCTGTTTTTTAAGTTTTTTAATTTCATCTTCATCTTTTGATCGTTTAATTTTAATCATATCACTTAACAAACGTGTTTCTAATTCTTTCAATCTTTGTTTCGGTAAACAACATATAAATTTATTAAAATTAATAGCTCCTACAGCATAAGGAATAGGATGAGCTGTTGAACAGTTAGGATCAGGAAAAGTTTCGAGATCCCAAATATATGTTGAACCATAGTCAATTTTTTCTTTGTTATGATTTTATATGGACGCGTTGTTAGATTTTCATCAGTAACTGTTTTATATATGGGTTTGAAATTATTTTCAATTTCTCTAATAGCTTTTAATTTATGAGATTTATTAATTAAACAATAGTGACCAATTGTTGAACCTGCGTGAAAATAATTGTAATAAACATAATTATGAAACGTTTCAATTCCTCTAGGATTTAAATGACGATTGGCAGGACTATAATATTGAACACATTCTCCAAAATATTTATTGAATTGAGAAAATTTGCAGTTTGACATTACTCCTGTTCTAGATGTGGCTTTCTCTTTATATAAAAAATTATTAAACATTTCTTTCATCATTTCTCCTTGTTCTTCATTAAAACCTCGTAAAACATTATAACATTTAATAAAACAAAAATCTTCAGAAGGAATATAACAATATTCACCGAAATATTCTTTGATTCTATATTTCATATTAATCCCTGCCCCTCTATGCGATCTTTGTACTAACTTCATTCCAAAATCTTCATATTTAATATTACCTGTAAAAATCCATTCGTTAGCATCGGATTTCTCATCCAGATTCGAAAACCATATTTCAAATGAATTTTTATTATAGAAGGTTACGTAAAAATTTTGAATTATATTTTCCTGATCTTTAATAACTTTTCCAAGTAAATTAATAATTTTACCATTTGCTAAAAGTTTCCGCATATCATTTACTACATTAATAAAAGATACATTTTCATATTTAATTTCATTTGGATTAAATAAATTACATAAATCATCACCAAGCTCATCCTTAATTCTATCATCAAAAAAGATATCAGTAATAGGAGTTTCTAATATTTCCTTTGTTCCACTTTTCTGTTTTTTAATATTGCGTCTAATACTACGCCTAGTACGTTTCTGTTTTTTAATACGTTTACTACGTGTACTATGTTTAATTTGCGCATCAAACTCAGCAGTTTGTTTCTTGATTAATTCATCAATCCTAGACGTTTGTCCGAGAGACATTTCACGATTCATATTTTTTAAAAGAAAAAATGAATTTTTACATAGAACCTCGGTTCCGTTTTTACATATACACAGGAATATGTAATTGATGTAATGTTTCTAATTCATGTGTTGTTAAATGTTCTTTCTTAACCAACCACCATAAATTATTATACGCCAAAAATACTCGGAAACTTCTTAAACAAAGTGGAAAGTCTTTTGTTTTAACACACGGTTTAATACCATGTTTTGTTTTATAATCTGTAACGAGCGCTACGTATTTCTGATGATAATAAAATCTAACTTCTTTCTTCGAATTTACAGGATTTGTAGGATGACGATAATCTTTTAAAACTGGTACATGCTCTATCTTATAAGCATTCAACATATGTTTTTTTATTTTTATTAACAAAATATTTATAAGAAAAAATTATTCGGTCACTCCGTTCGGTCACTCCGCGAAAATATTTTCTATCGACTTTCAGTCGGGGCAAAGCCCCTCGAGGCGAAACTTAGTCAGAGAACAATTGTTCTATAACTCTATCATGAATTTTTTTATCAATATTAATTGTAATGAAGCCATAATCTTTTGACCAAGCATTATTACACGATTGTTTAAATTCATCTTTATTTCTTACGCATAAATCTCTTAACAAATCACTTAAGTTTCTTGCATTTATTTCAAATAGTATAAATATATTTGCATTCTTTCTAATAACACTTCCATCTAATGAATACATACTTTGTGTTAAATAAAATACACTACAGTTATTATGTCTACCTCTTGTGAAATAATTTCTCTGAACTGACTGATTTCTATCATTAACACAATCATCAAAAATTACACAATGTTTCATTGTTTTATCTAGTTTACTAGGATCTTGCATATTACCACTATCATCTATTAATTGTATCTTTATGTGTTTATTTTTATTAGATTCTACTAACTGACTATTTTTTGCTGCTTCTTCACACCACGAACTTATTTCTTCTTCATATTCAGAATTTTCATATTCTTTGAATAATGAAGCAATTGCTGTTTTTTTAAGATTATTTTCAAATCCATATTTTAAAAATTGATAGACGGGTTGTTCTGCTGTTGTTGTATAAATTATAAGATTGTTATAATCCAAAAAATTTGGAGTCGTTAAAATTTTAAATAATAGATACGTTTTTCCACATCCTGATCTTCCACAAATAACTGACAAAACTTTATTAGATAAATTTGGATGATGATTAAATTTGAGTTTTTTTTTATTTAATGGGGGCACTTCACTCATTTTTTAATAAAAAATTTTATTTTTTTTTGTTTCTAAAGAAGAAGAAGAAAATTAAACTTCTCTAGCTTCGCGTGGGAGTTTATACCTCCCGAACGGGAGTTTATACCTCTCGAACGGGAGTTTATACCTCCCGAACCAAAAGATCTATCATAATCTCTTCACCTCCAAAATTTATTTCTTGTCCTTTCTCATCAGTGATTCTAATGTTAATGTTGTTAATAGTTTTTCTTGTAATAGGGAAATATATTAATGTTTGTGGAATTACATTTAGTCTATAACCAATGGGTACAGTAAAAGCTGGAAAACTGAATATCAAATTTGACAATTTACCATTTATATATCCTCCTTCAATAATGTCACAATGTACAACAATTGAATTTATTTCAGTTATTTTTGGAATCTTCTCACCTAAATGATAACCTTGACTATAGGTTTGTTTATTAAATCCTAATAGCTTTGACAATGATCTATCATGATTAAAATCAACTTGATGATTTTCGTCTAAAGTAAGAGAAAATTTATTAACTGCCGGTTCAACTGCAAAATGTAATTGTTTCTTATCTTTAAATGGTATACCTAAATGTCTCTTAATTTCATTTGATATTGATTCAACTTCGTAAGAACCAGGAAGAAAAGTTAGTATTTTCCACGTTTTGCCTTTATCAGTAGAATATCTAAATTGATCATTCACATCTTTGATAACGTTTTGAATAGTGTTAAATGTGGAGAAACTAGTCAATGCAATTTGATAATTTTTATTTTGTTCCAAATGTAGAATGGGTTCTAAATTACAAGTGTGTGATGAAGTAGTTGTTATAATTTTTAACGTCGTACTAAATTTTGATGAACCCAAAATCTCTGTTAGATTTTCTAAATGATTATTAATTTTGTCTAAATCTGCTGAACACATTTTTTAGTTAAAATTTTGAATAAATATCTTTTATCAAATATTTTTTTTATAAAAAATTAAAAACAACAACATATTTCAGCTACGGGCGAAGCCCTAGAACATTCGGTTCGTTATACTTTTATAATCCTCTTCATTTAGAATCTTCTTTTCTAACAGTCTTTTCAATATAGCATGAATTTCATTGAAACTAGAATTATGTCCTTCTTTTATTGCCGATATTAAAATATTTAATCTATTTAGTAATTCTTGTGGATCATCTGGTAAAAATACAGTTGTTTCAGTTTTCTGTTTTTCAGATAAACCTTTTCCTACTTTAACTCCCGTTGATAATAAATTTTCTAATTCTCTATAACGTTTAAGAGTTTTTCCTGCTTTAACTCTATCTAACATGGCTTTATATTTTATGAGATCTTCTACAGCATAATTATTTAAATCTGCTCCTCTTAAAAGATCAACAAAATTTCTATCTAAACTAAAAGGAGATTTATCTGGTGAAAAAATTAAATCTCGAAAAGGTTGTGGAAATATTTCTTTTTGTCCGAGATAAAATCTAGGTATTGTTTTTCCCTCTATAAATGAAATAGAATGTTCAAATTGCATAGATTTTGGTAATTTCTTATTAATGTTTGATTCTAGTAATCCATAGTCATCTAATATAGTTTTCTGCTCTTGATCTGTTATATCAATTTGTTTATCATTATTTGCAAGTTCTTTTTCAAGAATTTTAAATGGTTCCATAGTTTTTTCAAAATCAGTTTTTACTTGCTCGGTTTGCTGCATTTTTTCAAACATATCAGATTGAATACCAGCTTTTATCATTCTATGCTGAAGATGATTTTCTTTCATAATATTTTTTTGTTTTATTAACTCGTCTAATTGTTTAATTCTTTTTTGATTATCAGCTTTAATTTTTTCCATTTTTAAAATATAATATTTGAATTTTGTGGTAACATTGGAATACAACAAAAACATTTTACTGAACAAATTATTTTTTTATTGCTTTGTTGTCTGACATCTTTTCGTTTAAAGTTTTCTCGTTTTAAGTTTTGTTTAATAAAGTTTTGCTTAAATTTTCGCTTAAAGTTTTTAGCTCTTCTAAAAAAATTTTATCATTTTCTTCATTAGAAATTTTACCATCAGTAAAAGTTTTACCATCACTAGAAATTTTGCCATCCTGTTTATTCTTATCATCAACTTTTTCTGACTGTAATTGAAATGATATTTGATTTACTTCATTAGCTATTTGGTCAAATTTTTCAATCTCATCTAACGTAATAACATTATCATCACATACTCTTTGAAAGTAGTAATGTAGTTTATCATAGACTTCTTTAATATGTAAATGCTTAGTTTTTAATGATTTTCGTTTCTTAGTTATTAAAGATTTATCTAACATTGTAACAAGTGAAGTTGCAAAAACACCCGTACCTGTTAAAGCTGTAGCAACTACTGGAATTACTAAAACACCTGAAGATATAACAATTGTTAAAGCACCTAAACTTATTGTTAAGAATATGCCAATTCCTTGTGTTACATTCTTAACTTTAGTCCATCTCTTTCTTAATTTTTTATAATGCTCTAATCTTAATAATAATTGAGATTCCTTATCTTTCATATACCTAACTCTATCTTTGTGTTTTTCTTTGTTCATCTTTTCGATGTTTATCTTTTCAATGTTCATTAAAGTAGAACTACGTTCATATGATAACGAAGGATATATTCTTGCGGTTTCTTCCACTTTTATTCCTTCCATTTCTGAGGCTTCCCCTGTTGAGGTTTCCATTTTTAAAGAAATATTTTGAATACAATCTTCTGGTATATTAGGACAACGTGATATTTTTTGGGCTATCTAGATTTTCATCTGCCTACATTTTCGATCTTCGGCTACATTTTCGATCTTCGGCTACGTGATATTTTTCGACCACGTGATATTTTTCGACCACGTGATATTTTTTAGATTACGTGATATTTTAAGACCGCCTAAATTTTCATACACGTGATATTTTGAGACCGCCTAAATTTTCGATTACGTGATATTTTGATTTTTTTGAAAATTTGTCACTACCTAAATTTTCGCCCTTCGGCCACGTGAAATTTGAAGTCTACCTAAATTTTAAAATTTTGATTTTTTTGAAAATTTTGAAAAAACCCGCAAAAGTGTGACATCCGGCGCAAGCGAAGCGTCGCGCCGGATGTCACACTATATACTACTTATGAGTGGCAACGATTTTCGATGTTCATTATTCTGGTTCAAAGCTGACAATTTCATTGACAAAAATCCATCAAGAATAAAAAAGTCAGCTTTTTTCCACGCTTACAAGATAACCTGGAAATTTCCAGGTCGAAATGCAAATTTCCCTGACTTTTCCAGTCAAACTATTTTTCCCTGACTTTTCCAGGTTTTTCCGGTTTTCCAGTCGTCGTACACCCTGTGTTTGTGTTGAAAATATATTCCCAAATTTTCGTCGTCCCCTGACGCGGTCTCAGACAGACGAAAGTTTGGGAATATATTTTCAACAGCATCGGCAATTTTCGATTACTTAAAGTGATCATTTATTTCCATTCTTATTTCTAGTTCATTATATAATCACGTGCTTTATATCTATCAATATTCGATAAACTCCTTTTATATCATCTACATCGTACACTAAATGATGAAAGTCATGTAACGACTTAGAATTTCTGAGCTGCAGAGAAAAGAGAATGACCTAGTCCCATTCTCAAACAGCCACAAATTTTGAAAATGATTCCTTTTTTAAAATACATACTTTAATACACAAGTAGAGAATGAGCTGCCAAACTCAGAAGCACCAATTATAACTTTCAATGGAATTGGAAGAACATGTGTATCCCGGAAAACGACCACCTTCAACGTCAATCCACACGAAAATGCCTGTTAAATGATCATAATAAACGCAACTTACCAGAAATAACGAGACCACTTTAAATGAGCTGCAGAAAAGCCCGAAACATCCAATGGAATTGAGAGAATCCGTGTAATGGGAAAACAACCATCTAAAAAAGAAGGGATTAAGTACAGACTGATCAACATAATAGCCTTACATTTACAGAACGACTATTACACAATTAAATAAAAAATTCCAATGAAAAAATACATGCACTTAAGTTTTTCACTTTTATCTATAGATCAGTGGTCGGGCCAGAGATTTTTCCATTTTTTTCGCAGCTCTACAAAATTTTCGCAGGCCTACTAATACCAGCAAATTATAGTATCATATTTCATGATTATGAAGAGTAAAACACCGCTCTTATCAAAACTTGACCAACGCCCAATATCTGTCGGGACAAACTGATTTTTCAAAATGTCTTGTGCAATCTCCGCAACTAAGTGCTTTCTTGTAATAAGCCAGATTTTTCGAAAGTAACCACGTTCAATCAGTGATGACTCACAAAAGATTTTTCGCAAATATCTGATTTCAGAAACTTGCTACTACTGCCATCTACTGTTTCTTAGGAGCCATTTTGTTAATACTTAACTACCTAAATTATAAAACTGGCATTTTGTTATCTAATCCATCTTATCAACTAGTACATACATGTGCATGTAGCAAATTTAGTCAAAAGTCACTAACCTTACAACTAAACCACCAACAAAAATTTTACAACAAAAATTCTTGTTATTACATGTCATTTAAGACATGATCCGTTCCAGTTGATAACAGGCGCTGACAGGAAGGTCACAACAAAAGGAAATAAACCAATCATCAATTGACAGAAAGCAGAAGTTTTCATCAAAAGAAAACAAGTAATAATTACGGATCGAAAGAGAAAAAGCGGATGATGCAGAAATTCAGCGGTGTGGATATCTTAACTTGTAAAGATGCAACAATCATATACATGAAAACATTGAGCATGATGTCTATGAGTATGATCAAGTATGATATTCTCTCACAGAATTAGATTCATCTGCGCGCGCTTCGGAGGCAGATAAACAAAATATTTAATTCTGTGTATTCTCTTTCCATTGACTCCTCCTGCTCCTCACGCTGCTGTCTTGCTTGGTTTTCCATTAATATTGGACTGATATTTCCCATCAATTCTCTCCGTCTCGGAATGCATCGAGCTTGAGGGTATAGGTCCACCCCAAATTTCCCGGCACCTGGAGGAACTGAAGTCGATCAGTGGCGGCGACTGCACAAGCATTTTTTCATCTGTTTGCAGGAAATTGCAGGAATAATTGGTAGCCGAATTAATCTGATGATCACATTATTTCTGTCTTAGACCGAAAACTTGTGTGCCAATGAATCTAATTCGAGCAGAACAAAATGTGTTTTCCTGCAATATTATCAACTCCGGCTCGATAGTTCTGCATCATATTAATGTTTTCCATTCCTTCGTGCGTCTCTTTTTGTCCGATGCCTCTATTTTTTATCTCTTAGTGTTCTGAAGCATCGAATTTGTTGTCACAAAATTATTTTCCTTTTTTTGCTGTAACTGTTTTCCACTTTTTCTGATGGTAATCTGTCCTCTTGTTCTTTAAAACAAGCCTTGGAATGCCGCTTGGCCAACGGCACTTTTTTACGAAGACTGTCTGTGGTTGGCAACGTGTGGCAGAACTGATTGTCGGCAGCTAGGTCAACGCTCACACACTGTTGATCCAAAACAGATGTCTCGAGATTCGGACATTTCATTTTTATGGACATTGCATCATTCAAGAGAAAATTCCATAGTAGTCTATTTTCCAGGGTCAGCTATGAAATTTTCTGCCTATCTGGTATAAAATGGGGTACATCTTTTACAGCATCCACGTCTTTAGAATGCGTTTTCAAATTTTCTGAATAGAAGGTAAGAACCGTTTGTAAGATGAGAGTACATTCATTTAACATCACTCATCGCTTGATTTGATCTTTTCGGGTGATCTTTAAAACCACCAGCTGTTCGAGGATACTTTGGACAACTTAATGGCAATGCAACTGATAACACAAGGCTAGACATTGTGTTTTCTGCATCCATCAGAGCCGTTGCATCGTTCTGAATATCAAAAATATGAGTAAATCGTATGGGAAGTGTGGATGTCGAGCGCTTCAAATGACTCCAGTTGCGTTCAGAATTTCAGGCATCGAGCGAGTGTACAAAATGAATTTCAATACATATATCCGACAACAATACTCATATTAATTTGAATTTTCTTTGTTTTGTCTATACATCAATTAAAAAATTATTTGAAATCAAGTCGGTTATCATTCTTCTATAGAACTATCGGCAACTTCTTAAACATGGCTTTGACAGCTTCGTAAGCGGTTACAACATCCACAGTAACTCAGAAGATGCTCGGAACTGCTACTGCAATTCTTCTATTTTACTCAACCTGTTACAAGATGTAAGACGCTGTCAACAATATGAAGCTTTAAAAATGCTAACGAAATCAATAACATGCTAATTAGTTGTTATTTAGTTTGACATAGTTCACCAGTTTACGAGTCAGGCGATGCATTTCACAGGCAAGTAAAGATAGTTTCTGACTCGGATCTAATTTATTGGTCGAAAATAAAAGGATTTAAAGTTACAGCGTGACGGGCCTTCGGCGTCCAGCGCCTTCTTAACGGTCGATGGTCAAATGGCCATTTGACCATCGACCGTTATTTAGTTTGCCTTTTCCATCCTGTAGACCAGTGTCTATTCTATTAGACAACAGGTTCATTTAAATGCAAGAATTACAAGGTTCAATTTTTCGCAGAACCAAGTCAATTTTTTTTCGCAGCGAGTTCATTTTTTTAAACATTTTCGCAGATTTTCGCAGTGCGAAAATTTTTGCAGCTGGCCCGACCACTGCTATATAGATCTGCCATTTAATATTACGTGCAATTATATACAGATTTAGATAGTTCTATATATAACGAAATTATCAACCGACCTCTCGATATGGCATATTTGAATTAGTTAGCATTGATCAGTTAATATCATTTGATATTAACCGGGCTGTTCAAGGTCAATGTTATACGGTAGTCTAGTCATGTCAAGTTTTGATAATGCCATGAATTTGGAATACATGCACATGTACTCGTTACGCAAATATACACTAGAGGAAACGTCTTGCAAAGACTTTCAAAGTCTGACACGATCGTGCAAAGTCATGTCCGATCAGAGTTAAGCAAGATCGTGTCAGTCATACTATGAAAAGACATCTACGATCGTATATGACAAAAGATCTGACGCAACATGTCCGATCGTGTCCGATCATGTCCGATCGTACGTCTTTGTGCATTTCTTCGCATGACACGTTAAGACATGTAGAATCGTGTCAGAAAATGGTTCAGATGCTTAGATGACAGTTATGACCTTCGATAACATTTAGTCGAAGTTTGTATGGTATTCCATGGCTTAACTGCGTGTGTGGGTGTGAGTTCATTTATCAACGCTGAGTAGTTATTACAGAGACAAACTGATTGTCCAATAGATACGGCGCAATAACTCTCATGGCTTC
Organism: Prostheceraeus crozeri; assembly: GCA_907163375.1. Taxonomy (NCBI): domain Eukaryota; kingdom Metazoa; phylum Platyhelminthes; order Polycladida; family Euryleptidae; genus Prostheceraeus; species Prostheceraeus crozeri. Next base: position 194,130 of record CAJQUW010013002.1, read on the forward strand.
CCTAACATCGATGGCAGGCTTTTATGCCAATTGTGTTAAGCAATGGCTTGTGTTCCTCGTGCTAGGACCATTTTATTGGCAACTATTCAAAAAATCGAGAATCTTTTCGTATGATAAGTTTATGGAAATAATTCGTTGTTACCATTATCTGACCCCATGCAATAGTTATAGCAGAGGCCAGTTTCATGCAGCCGTTTTTTAAAAAAGACGCCGATGGTCCGTGAAAACTTTCACCCTCTAACATGTCTGTCTTTGCAAGAATGTGCCACTCTACGCTCTAAATGATCTTCAAAAAATACAGTCGGGCTTGGTGACTTTAAAAATACTGTATATTAGTCGGTACCGCACAGTGACATGCATATGCGGAATATAAATGCAATGTATATAATTTAACATTGCAGTGTGTTGTGAGGCGGCGGCAATGGGAATCCACTCATTTCAACAATCATTGCCTCATTCCCCTTGTTTTGTCATATGCTGCATGCACTTACCTGATGATGCACAACTTGACACATTGATCACTGAAGAAGAATTTTACAGTGATCTAAATTATATTTATAAACAAAGATAATTCCAGGTATTTATGACAAAGTTAAAATATTCCCAATTTTAATTGATGAAAATTATATTTTTATTCATTGACATCTTACATTCAATCTTTGGTCAATATAGTTCTACATTTTCCACGTGCATCTATTTATCTTCTTGATGCCGAATTGGTCATGTTGGATTTTCCACATCAGCTGAGGAAGCTTTTAAATGTAGCGAGCTGATGGTATGTGGTTGTTTATAGAATACCCATTTAAACAAATTCTTTAATTGTGTTTCATTCAGTCCTTAATGTGCATGAAGTTAAACTGATTTGGTGTTTTTTTTTTAAACCGATTTGAGCCAATTCGCAACTTCTACCATTCATTGAGGTTCTAGTCTTTTGACATAATGAGCGAGGCCGTCATCATGGTCTTGCCAACGACCAGTGGTCTTGCTTTTACATTTGGGTAAACAATGAATATTGTCTTTCAGAAAGAGAGCATGGAGTTCCTGAAAGAGTAAGTTAATCCGCTTTGGTCAAGTTTTCTGCAATGTTGTTTCTATTAGTGACATAATTTATGACTGAAAATGAATAGATATGCCCCTTTAGACAGGCCGCGCGTTGTCATACACAAAGATCACACACTAGCTTCCGCGCTACGGGTGTATGGATATCCATCCTCTTTGCATATGTCGAATATTGGAGTCCTACACAAGGTAGACATGAAGCTACAATTTTTGTTGGGTTCTATCAAACTCACTCACTGCACGCTAAAACTTATTCCATTTGGAAATACAGTCCAATTTCATAAACCTCTACACCTAACACTCTTCAGATAGCTGTGATTGCATGACATCAGCTGAAGTTCATAGCAATTTAGGAGAATTTCAATTGGGTACTAAATTGAAGCGACAAAGCTAGCATACTCTACTGTGGTTTTAAAAGTTAACATGATTTTCCACAGTAAACTGAACTCTGACAGAAAAACTGATTTGACCATTTGTTTGTCTACTAACTGACATTTTGGAAATTTCAATTTGTGAACTATTTTCTGAGTTGTGGAACTGTCTAGATAAGCCGATGACCTTACAAAGGAAAAAGTTCAGAGTTAAGAGGAGGGTAGGAATTTAAAATTATTAACGTTTAAACAAATAACTTTTGTTAATTCAATTCAATCAACGAAAGTTATTAATTAGTAATGAGAATTAAGCAAGTAAATTAATTATTTGGTAAATGAATTGAATATTTTTTTCCAGTAAAAATCAGCGCCAAATTTGAAAAATCCTAGCTGTTGACTCTGAGTTGTAATAAATCGCAAAATTTTGTTGAAACGTATCGTGGAACTGTGAAGCTGAATATAAATTTAGATCGGCATTCTCTGAAGCTGTTATCTG
>CAJQUW010013003.1:0-46098 GCA_907163375.1 Prostheceraeus crozeri
TAGGAGATGATTACGATGCAATTTCTGTCACCATAAAAAACCTCAGATGGTAAATTGCAATGAAATTTGATTTTTTGTCCAGTCCAACAGAACCCTTACATTTTGTCCGTCGCTTCAAATTTATCTATTCCAATACGGAAATAGCCTACCACAGAGCTACTAATTGTCAACAATATTTTAGACCCTACAAAACAGCTGTGGAGATCTCAAACTCATCAATTACTGTCGTGAAAACTTTGTTAACGGCCTTATTTAGTGTTGAAACTATTAATATAGTGATAAGCTTTCATATTGACTCATTGATTTAATTCTGATTTGGTTGATGTGGCCAACAGGGTAAGTCATGCACGATCACGGGCGAAGGCAAAATATTCGCATTTTATTCACACTATATATTCGCAGTCTATACACATACACACTGTGTGGTATCTTAACATTCATTGAAACATAATAAATAAGCTGCCATAATAAAATCAAAAGCTGATAGCTATAATTTTCAACCACACTATAAAGCTAGATAATTATTTCTATCACATACAATTTTGTTGATTATGAAATGAGTCGGAGCCGTAGATGCTTCAACGAGGTCACCGTCAGAAACTACTTAATTGAACATTTTTATTTAAATTTTGCAGAACAGCAGAATAATGATCAATAAATAACCTTTATATTCTGAAAAAAATATGAATCAAAACCAAGCACCATTGATTCACAAAATGGTGATTAGGACAAGTAAAAACGGAGGAGGTAAGTCAAGTAAAATGAAGTAAAGTACATTTGATCACGAGAATAACAACGCATGCTGTCCATTTAGATCATTATATATGATGGAGGAAATAACTCGTGAAACAAGTTTTGTCGTCGTGTGCTTGTATACGAGAAATGGACTATTGTTCCAGATTTCCATCCACGGATTCTCGGGCCTATTTCGAATAAAGGGGTGATCTGGTGAATTCGCTAATGTAAGAAGCTTTTTGATAGAAGAAGATACATTTGAAGAAAAAGTGATTTAGTTTGACGATAGCACGCAATTGCATGCTGCTTTTAAAAAATTCCTGTCGGCGATATTAGAGCATTTAGAGTTTAAATTGCCGAAAAGCGGGGGCACAGCAAACCAGCAAACTCTTGATGATCGACTCATAAACTTTCATTCCAATAATTCATTGTGGGGATAGTATCGGCTTTAACCAGCGTAGTAAGATGGAGAAACGACTTGAGTAAGCGTGATGCCTGTTTTTCAAAATGGTCAACAATCATGATAAATTAGATGTCCATGTAACGCCCAGAAGGTTCAAGTTTGATTCTATGTCGATGGGCAAATTTGAGGTCTAGATTCGCACCTTTTTTTGTGAATAATAATTGCACGATGTTTTCGATTGGTTGATGTACAGTTTGGGGAGTTCATAATGGTGACCATTGACTTATATTATCAAATTCGATTTGAAAGGCAACTTCAAACATTCACTTGAGCGCAGTTGTTCAAAGGGTATAAATTCATTTCACTGAATGTCGTCTGCATACTGCAATCATGAATGTGCTAAAACACGTTTTTTATTTATATTATTTTTTTAGTTCTTTGTTGGACGCAGATCGTGACAATTACAATACGAAGAAGATAATGGTCACGAGGAGTGACCCTTGTGGCACACCACTTGTCACAGTTTAAGAACATCGCTTTAAGTACCAAGCATCCTCACACATTGATATCGATTATCAAAATTGGCTCGCAAGCCATTTGATGAAGCCCGAGTTGGTATTTTAGATTTAATAGAGCTTCTGAAGTAAGATACCATGGGAAAATACAATCAAATGCTTTGGTAAAGTCATAGCTTATAATCAAGCAGGATGAAACGCTCTTTGAATCAAGAAGGCTCGTCACATGATCATGAAGAGTTATCAAAGCTGACGTGTACACTGACTTTGATTTGTAAGCAAAGACTGTGAACGTGGAAATATAAAATCATGAGAGTCCATTTACTGAGTTCAAAATAATGCCTTTCCCAGAAATTTACTTGGAACACTAAGCAAAGTAATAGGACGGAGTTGATCTATTCTCGGAGATTGGCACTTTAGTAATTTGGGAAACGACGGCAATGTTATTAAAAATCTTGTGGAAACTTTCCTATCCATTATAGATGTATTAATGATGTTACACAAAAGGCTGAGCAAATAAATGGAGCAGCTAATCTTGCAGAATTTTGTTCAAAATTCCATCATGAGCCGTAGATTTTGACAATCCATAAAGTATCCAAAAAATGAAGGTTATTTCTCAACCACTAGAAAGAGACAACCAATGAACATCTTCACTGTTCCGAGAAGTTCAACTGAGTCACGATCTTGAAAAACATGTAGCAATGTATTTGTTTGATGGCATTTGAGTCAGCTTCCTTGTGAGTCAGAATACTTCACTGACAAGAAGCACTGATGGGATTCTTGCTTGCTTTTCCTAATATTTTCTCTCTATCGTTGACACAAATGCTTCGATCGCGAAGTTTTTGTATTTGTCAATAGACCAGTCTTTTCTTTCTTCGCTTTTGTTATGAGGTTACTGCATTTTGAATTCAGCTCATTGTAGTGTGCAAAGTTTCCAGTCCTAAAAGCTTCCCATCGTTTAGTGAATAGAGACTTTAATAATGGAGACATCCACTGTTGACGAACAGTCTACTGAGGAAAGGCAAGTAAGCACTTAGAAAATTTCTCGTAGAAAATAGAGGCTTCAATGTCAATATCAGATTCTCGAAACAAGTCATTAAAATTTTCTCTTCGTAGTTCCTCCATGGAAGCTTTGTACATGCTGCTCTCTTAAGGTCATAGATAATGTGATCAGTAAAGTCAGATTCGAGGTATTCCGCATGATTTAAGAAGAATGTGATTGTGTGTGAGGCCCCCGACAGTCTAGAAAAAACTGGAGGACCAACTTCTGCCCGATGGATAGTGAATGGCCAATTGAACTACTGATGTAAAAGTTATCAAGAACCGCAATTCCCTCTAGTAGGCTCCATAACCTTTTGAGTGAGAACCTAATGAGCTTTTACGATGTGATGATTACGTTAAAGCCGATTAAAGTCACCACAAAAATTTATGTTTGAGTTCGGACGTGAATCGAGTAGTATGATCAAGTTTATTCAATAAAGACAGATTGAAGCCAACTCATCGCAATCAGCACTTTCGATTTGGCGGAATAAAGGTTACACATAAGATAAAATTGGAAGTATTTAACTCAAAACTCAGAAAAATATGTTCACCTATGGGAGAAAGAGAGTCTCTGGAGGAATGTTGCTGTGTTGCAATATTGAATTTGATCCACACAGGGCAATACCACCGCCAATTTTTGTTATTTCTATCATCTTCGAAATAATTTGTGACCAGGAGATTTTGAAAAACCATAGCTTATTCATGTGAGAAGCTCTAGCCATTGACATGACTCGGTAATGATGGAGAACGTCAGGACGTTGAGTGGAACATGCTAATCGTATTTTATCCATTTTGCCTGGGGTAGCCACAGATCTGGCATTAAACATAAGAAATGTTGGATAGGTTATGCGAGCATGTTTTGACTTGTTTGATGGTAGGTAAAAGCAAGTAAGTAGAGACCTCATAACATCCTCATAGTCCACGTATACAAAACCATCAACGAACAGTTGTCTTTTGGATATATATATATATCCGCTTTGTAGGATGTTCTTTCATCTTAGATCTAATCTTGCAGACTCCCTACGATCCTTGACAGTGTTATCAGCATGAAAATAAACTCCTTGTATGGTAGGATGATCTTTCAAATCACGAGCTTTGTGCAACAGGCCATTTCTCTCTGATTTGCCTTTGGCGACAATTTTGATAGGTCTAGGTTTAGAACCATATTTTTTACCTAATCTCTCGACCGGGAGAATCAATGGGGTATGGATCGCCACTGATAGTATCAAGAGTTGTTTGTACCCTAGTCTTCGTATCACAGCAATCAGGGGCCGGTAACATAAATCGTTGTTAAATAACGGTAACTGTTAAGCCTACAGCGAGCTGCTGTAACAGCGAACGTTTATCGGCCACCACAACTTCGCTGTTCCTTCGCTGTTTAGCATGCAGGGATTTAGTGATTAACAACAAACTTGAATTCGGGAAATCGTGACGCATATTCTGACGTTGTCCAATAGAATGTGAGTGGATTTTTTTTTTGATATCTTATGAATATCGTATTGGAATACTATGTTGTTTTTATTAACCCTCGCCCCACTGGGCTGTCTTTTCGAACGAGCACAAACTATTAAACCAATTTTGACAAACCACAGATCCAAGGGGATTAGCAAAAAAGCCAGGGATCGAAATTTTCCGTTTTTTCCCGAAGATTTTGATGGGTCTCCTTTTTAAAAGTATTTTTTGAAAGCATTAGAAGTCATTTGGAACTAACCTTAAATTACAATGTATTTAATTCAATACATTTTATGCGTTATTAAATTATAAAGAAATTGTTTGTAACTTGACGACGTACAATGGATATCATATCCGATATCACTTGCATCATTCTCGCTTATTTCGATCGGGCGATCGAAAACAGCATTCCAAGTAGCTACATTGTGTAAGACCGCACAACCAAGGATAATGCGAGAACACTTTGCTGGGGAAACCATATAGTCTTAGAAAGACACCTAAATCTTGATTTAAAAATACCAATGCAAAGTTCGAACAAGCTTGTCCCTTTGTAAGAGCTTTGTTAAAGTTCTCCTCAGCGTAATTCAGAGGATTATTGTATGGTTTCATCAATGACGATAATAGGGGATAGGTGAGGTCACCTAAAACATGACAGTTCGATAAATTATCGATATGATTCCATGCTACACTGTTTCGCAGTATATAAGCATCGTGACTACTTCCAGGCCATCTTGGGCTGATGTCGAGCATCTTCATAGTCGAGTCGCATATGATTTGACAGTTGATCGAATGCCAGCCTTTCCGGTTAACATAAACGCTTTCATTGACTGCAGGTGCCAGAATCCGGATCTGTGTACCGTCATTGCATGCAACCACAGAATTAGATTGTCTAATCGTATCACTTTGCTAGAAGTGCAAACTGATTCAAACAGATGGCACATGCAGGAACTTAATAAGTGGGCAAAAAGAAATTTTTAATACCTTACAGAGATAGGAAAAATAGTTGTGCGTCGCTTGCGGATTGCTCTGAAATCCTTCAAAATGCTCCGATCGCCACGACTCCTTCAGATTCGAAGAATTCAGATCATTTCGCAAAAGTCTTCTCGATAATGTTGGGCCCTCCGATCATTTTTAAAAAAGTTAGCAGGCGCATGAGAAAACGTTCACAAACTTCTCTGTAGAAGTTGACATCGACTGTCTCTTTGCTTTGTGATTCGGTTGATAACTTTCACCGAAACTTCAACCAATTTGGCGTGTTTAATGTTGAACTGGCTGCTCATTGTTCGATTTCTATGGTATTTAGTCAGGAGATTGTGCCATTTCAATAACGTTACATGTTACAGTGCTTCCCTTCTAGTCAAACGGAAGAAGAGACGACCTGTCTAATTCTGTGCATGCAACAGTTCTTGGCATTCCACAATAATGGCAAAATCGTTCTTTCGACAATGATATTTCCTCGGACGATATGGCGATGATGTATTTCACAAAGTACACTTGATACTGCGTGAACCACACGTCCAGAAGTCATCTCTGATATACCATGAAGATCACCAAGTTCACGCATATAATCACCTTCCGCATAATATCGAAGTACAGTGCACAGTTGTTGTTCAACAGATAGGCTGCTACTTCGACGAGTTTGATGACACAGCAGTGGTTCTAGTTCGCACGAAAGATCCTTCACAACACTCTTTGGTAAACGGTACCGATCGATGAAGTCAGCTTCCAGAAATCGTCGGGTTGACTATTCAAAATGTCTATCAGCTTCTACTAATCCGGCAGCCAGAACGAGTTTCTGCAGGGAACGAGGCCAAAAGTGAGACTTCCTCAGAATGATGTACACCCTATGCCTACTACGAATCGGCACGTCTGCCGAGTTCTAGTGAGTTCCTCTTCTTGTCAGACAGGATCAAAGAAAAACACATGTAAATCCAATGGGACGCAGATTGCAGTTTTTGGCTAAAATCAAATTTTATATGTTTTCTCTGATTAAACGTAAAGTACTAAGCCCAGAGTCATAATTTTTGGCATGGAATGTCTTCAGGTTATTTCCTATGATGTTCATGCACCCCTGTCTATAAACCTAAACACATTTAGATCTGACGAAACTCTTAATGTCGGCAAACACAAATATTTTGAGCAACTTTATCCACATTCAACAACATTCTCACACACATTGTCGATCAGATGCATGATAAAGGCACATGCACATCATGGGAAATGACCTGAAGACATTGCATGTCAAAAATTATGACTCTGGCCTTAGTACCTTTCCTTTAATCAGAGAAAACATAGAAGATTTGATTTTAACAAAAAACTGCAATCTGCTTCCCATTGGATTTACATGTGTTTTTCTTTGATCGTGTCTGACAAGAAGAGGAACTCACTAGAACTCGGCAGACGTGCCGATTCGTAGTAGGCAAAGGGCGTACATCATTCTGTGAAAGTCTCACTTTCGGCCTCGTTCCCTGCAGAAACTTGTTCTGGCTGCCGGACTATACTCGTCACATATCTCGATGAAATCCTTTTTGAAATGAGAGCTGTGATTTGGGTGTACAAGTTTTATTGCATACATCGAGTAAACAGCACTTTCATCTGCTGTATGCTACAGAAGACAAAATGAACCACTGTTAAGCAAAACAGTGTTATATTGGTCATTTTAACATCGAAGTTACAGCAATTGTTACAATGAACTTTTAAACAGTGGTTTGTTGGTATCGAAAATATCGCAAACAGTAAACGTTTAGGCTTAACGAAACGGCGGTTCTTGTTACGCAGATCGATACACGAAGCACTGAAACTGGTAGTTCCAAGAAATCAGCAGCAACCGCTCTTGGGGTGACGTTCAGACGAAGCGGAGAGACAAAGGGTACAGTTCCGTAAGAATTGACGTGACAAATAGCGAACAATGAACAAGATTCAGCTTAAGGCAAAATTGAGTGCAGGAGTCAATGAATGAAAAAACCAACCATCGAAAATTCACTACAGTAAGAACTCACAATAAACGACGCGATCCCCACGAGTCAAAAGAACGGTTTCAACAAAGACCACATATAACCGAATTAATTGCCAAAAATATTCACAGAAAACCGCACAATTTTGAGCGACAGGTCCGTTCACACAACCAAGGTTGATGTGAGTGATTTAGTGAAAGTAATTTGGAAAAGTGAATGTGGTTAGCAAATTAGTACAGTAAACCGCACGAAAAATTGCCACATACAGAATGTGGGGTTTCCACACGTTACCACCTTGGAAGTGGCCATCAGCGTACACACTAGTTTTAGAAACACTGCACTACAAGAACAATTTTCAGAAACATCTCAGTTCCAACACTGCTACGTTTTCGATTTTAACCAAACTCAAAGATAATTTTATATTGTCTTTGACACAAACCTATAACATTGTCAAATACAAAAAAGTGTACATTGTTTTTGAACCAACACTCATCCAGAATGGAAATTCACCCTGAGAACAAGAGGCGACGAGGCGAGCTTTCATTCAAGATATGATCCTAGTCAGCTAACATGGTCTACAGACTTCGTGAGCCTATTGGTCCTTAGCCATGAAGCTGTGGATTCTTCATTGCACTCAAGCAGAAGGAACTGCCCCATCCTAGACAGGACAAAGCAGCAATCCAGCTGATGTGGCCAAAGACATGCCAACATGGACCAGGTGAGTCCAAAGCGATCAAGAACAGTGGCAACCCTACACTGTAACCAACTTTGGCATGTGAATTTAATCATTTTTGTAAAAAGTTCAAAGTACAATGGCATCTGGAATTCTAAGTTAGTTGTTTTTAATTTAACTGCATCTGACTATTTCAATTGATTATTAATGTATGGCACAACTGTAAATCACTTCAATACCAATCACATACGAAAGATGCATGCCAAAATATTTTTTGGCATACTTCTGTAAACTATTAATATGCTTTTCGCAAGTTATTTCAAGTGTGGTATGCTTTACATACTAAAGCCATACAAGCACAATGTAAAGAGGAAAGCATCAATAATGTCTAAAGTATGGTTGATTTTAGGCCTTTTGTCAATAAAAATCACACTAATGTTACTACTGTTTTAGTAAGAGTGAGATAATGACATTCAAAAGTCAAACTTACAATACTGGAATTCGATTTTAATACATGTAAATCTAAGTCATTTCATAAATAAACAGTAAATTGATTCAACCATCAAGAATTATGCATTATCTATAATTTGACAAATGAGCACATTATCAATCCGAAATAAAATCACATTATAATTCATGAACGTTAAAAAATAGTTATGTTTTGAAATGAGTTATGTAAGTCAAACATGGGTGGCTCAAAAGTTATCGGTATTATTGAAATGATGGTTTTATTAACTTAGTTCATGGTATTAGAGCTTATTATATGTGACATAAAGCTCTACATACCAGAGACGTACGAATGAGGACGAATTTTAACATAGTGGGTCCTCGTATATAAAACATACCAACAACTCGTATTTCAGTGTAAAACAGCCAATCACACATAGAATATTTAGTATCGCTACAAACCAATCACATACAAAAGTAAGAGAGATTTCGAATGAAAAGCATACCAGATCTCTGTAAACATACGAGAATTTCGTATCAAATGTTAGTTTCAAAATGTATGTGAATTTGGTATATGCTTGCATGTAGCCTAATTTTCGTATTCATCGATTTGCAGCGTAGTGCGAATTTAGTGCGGTGCTTTCGAACCCATTGAGTTCTAAAATGAGTACTGTTATTTTCGATCTCAAATAATACTGGATTTTGGGACTCATTTCTTAGTCGCATTTCAGCAATTTTTTAAGTGCACATTTGTGACTTAATGAATATCAGTGTACATGATTTCAGTGTTTCAGTGCTCATCATGCCATCAGCCTGCTTGCATTTATCATTGCATGGTTTGCAGCTGTTGTCTTTCATTTTCTTCGTTTGCATGATGATCAGGGAAAATGAAGATCGTATTGCTAGACTCACCCCTGGTAGTTGAAGGACTAGAATACACCGTGGTAGCCCGAGGATTGAGGAACATCCTTTCATCATCCTCGAGACGTCTCATTAGAGATTTCATCAGAGACGTAATGCATTCTTTAAGTTAGCTAGATGACTATTACTCTTCTATTTGTCTTTTCACTAACATTTGAATCAAGCAAAACTGCAATGTCAGTGTCGCTGAGAAGCCTCACCTATGGAAACAACAGGAAACAAGAAACAAAGAAAACCAACAATAGGACATAATGATCGCATCGTCACATTGCGTCACAAGAACCTCTTACCAATATCTCTTACAGAAACATAACATTATGCTTTTGCGTTACTACAATGAAACATCGCTATTGTATGCATACATATGCATGATTTAAATGAAAAATATTTCGAATATTACAAGCTATTTCTGAAGCGCAGTTGCATATATAACAACAATGAAACTGAAACATGATTGTTTATTTTTGCTTGAATCTATTATTGCTGTCAGGTACAGAATTTGGATCAGCATTGCTACTTCGATAGGTCACTGAAAAACAAAGCCATCGGTAAGATTGAAGCAAGAGCATATAGTACTCTATACGCATTACATATGTGTGATGCTTGTATCGTAAAACTGAGAAACTAATAAATCGAATAGTCAAATGCAAATTTATCAGCAAATTTCCACAAAATTAGATTCATCTGCGCGCGCTTCGGTTTCCTAGAAAGGATGGGTTATAGGTAACCTTAATATCGAAATAGCACATCACAGAATTAGACAACTTGGTCCGAATGGATAATTCGTGTATCGCTTGCTATTGGCTAACAATAGTTGTCAGCAGAGGACACCAGAGCCAGTGAAAGATGCGTGCGTGCTGTGATATCACTTCGCACACACCAAAACACACATCGATGCCTGGCTTCGATTCAATGTATGCACTATACAGTGAGCAATACCGAGGAGAGGATGTGAAAATATCAAGTGAACTAATTTTCGTACACCTGCTACTTTCTTTAATAATGATCGGAAGGGCCAACATTATGGAGAAAAGTTGTGCGGAATGATCTGAATTCTTCGAATGTGAAGGAATTTTGGCAATCGAAGCACTTCGCTGGAACTCACATTAATCCGCAAGCGACGCATGACTTTTTTTCCTATCTCTGCAAGGTATTAGGAATTCCTTCTTGCCCACTTAATAGGTTCCTCAATGTGCCGGCGGTTTCGTATTAATCACACTTCTAGCAAACCGAAGCAGATAAACAAAATATTTAATTCTGTGGATACACCACTATGTAGAGCGATAGAAGCAGTGATGATGGAATGGACACAAGGAGTTATCATCGGCGTAATCCTAGGATATATAGGAATAGAATTAACTTTGCAATTGATGCCAAAGTTTTTAAGGAAAGGATCATAGATATCCGTCATTTATTTTGTTAGAACAATTGCTTCACTTACCGCTCTATAGAGATGATCGCGACTGACACAGATTGAAGTAGCTGATAAACTTAGGAGCTTCTAATTCTAGGTGCGGATATCTAGCAGTCGATGGTGAAACTGACATTATTCGAACAGATAATTATTAGTCTTTTAATTCTAGAATTATCAGCTAAAAGCTCCTAGCAATGGTGAAACAGGCCCCTGGGTTTCGAAACTTCCATATATCGTGAGCCTACCTACACGGGGACTCCGATTAAATTTTTTAAATCCATCTAACCCTAAACAGTGGAAAGTAGGTCTTATAACAGGTATGTTGCAAGCTTTGAAAGTGTCCAGTTGTTGGAGAGCTTTTCATAATGAAGTCAATAACATCTATGACTATATTTGAAAGTAATGGCTATCCGAAATGTATGATAGAACGGATTGTTAATTTTTTCTTAAATAAAGAGCAAAGCCGAGATTTAAACATGCAAGCAGTCGAAGATAAGAGTAATGATAGCGGTAATGTTAATGGAGCAATCTACACTGTCATACCGTACATAGGAGAAATATCTGAAAAATTAAAACAAAATTTGAAAAGAATATACATGTACATATAAGACATAAGAATAATACATAACGTAGACACAAAAGTGGTTTTTAGCACAAGCAAAGTAAAATCGTATTCCTCACTTAAAAGTAAGTCAATTCCGCTGATGAAGTTGTGTGTTGTTTATGAATTTTCATGTTTGGCCGATCCAAGTAGCGACTACATTGACAAAACTAAACGAGGACTTCAGCAGCGAATTGATGAACATAAAATGAATCCGACAGCAATTAATGAACATTTGTATAACTGCAATAAATGCTCAGAAATTGATCAACAATTTAAAATAGTGTACAAGGGTAACACATATCTATTGATATTAGCATTGGTGAGGCTCTAAAAATCAAAGAAGGACAACCTAAATAAATCGTGATGCTGAATTACAACGGGTTTCATACTTATTAAAGATATTCAATTAGATTTCTTTGGTTACCTTAATCTGTTTCATTGGTTTCACATACTGTGTTGATTGATATTATCTGTCTAATGTCACGTTACTCTGAATGAATTTATCTCATTGCAGTGAACTATCAGTTAGCGCCAACGCTCAGTAAAATATCATACAAGCTTTATGGGAAATGCACTATTTACTTAAACTACAGAATTATATGAGGTTTGTGGAACTGTTAGAAGTTAGCAACAAGGAAATTAGAAGGCATGTTTTTCCCGTGAATTTCGCAGTACATGAAAGTCAATACTTTGAGTCGAGATACTCATTCGACAAAAAGTTCGACTGTGTGCGCATGGCATGGCGGATGTACGTGAGGGTCATCCATTTTATGCATTTAAATCATTCCTGATTTCAACCCTCTCAGATAAATATCCTGTTTTTAACTTCTGCAGGTATATAAATTCCCATATTAAAAACATTCATCCTAATTTCATGTGTTTTACACATCAGGCCATCATGAGTTTTTCACAAATCAACCTTGTAGTGGTCTTGTACCTTTCTTTGACGGGACGGATGACTTCATCAAAATGTCCCAAGCCTTTCATGAATTATTATGGTGTATGTTTGCACACTTTGTCGAGGAGCGCCGCAAGTTGGTGCGATGCTCAAGCATTATGTGGCAAAATAAACGGGGAATTACTTCGTGGCCTAAATGTCATTCACTTACAATCTCGACCTCTTCCATCCACTCAGTTTTACATTGGTTTGACAGATTTTCTTAATGAAAGATGGAGGAACCAATCTGGTTGGCGATGGACGGATGGTACTATTTCTCCTGACACTATTTCGCTGAACTGGCACTCCAAACAGCCTACCGCTGCCAAGCAGGATGTCGTTATAATACAAAATGATTTCTCCTCAGGTAGCGGTAAAACGCCAAGTGTCTCAGGTGAAGTCAATCCCGTCTGCCAGCCCCGAGTTGGAAATAATATTGCAAATATTTGGCGATCAATGAATTTTAAAGAAGTCGAAATCAAAATATTTGCTGACAAAAATAGATACGCAAGCGGCGGAGGTTGCGTTCAAAGAGTTTCTTCAATATCTTCAACGATTGAATGTGCCATCGAATGTTCCTCCCATAAACTCAACTGGTGCGAAGCTTATTATTTTCATGAGGGAGAAGGTACCTGTCTGCTTGTTCTTTATACTGACCAAAGTATTGATATTGGAAGTGATAAAGGATGGAGGAAAAATTTGTAAAAGCCAATTAAATACTGGCAATGACTATTTGAGTTTCCATCTGGACATGGAAGGCTCTGTTGACGATTATTGTATTTCATGTTGCTTTTATGATTTGGATCAGTAAAGATAATATGGACGCATGCTTTCATTTTGAGTGGGAGTGAAAAGATATCTTTCCTATATAAAATAAGATATCTTTTCCAATGAAAATTCCTACAAAGGACAAATTATAGAAGTCTATAAACAAGTTGTGATTAATATGATACTACCAAGATATTCATATGGCCGATTTTTAAAACGAGGGCTAAGTTAAGCCGCGGCCTCACTAGGCCACGGCTTATCTTTGCATTTATAAAACGAGGATGAACCGCGGCCTACCGAAGTCGTGGCTTTGAGCCGTGTCTATCTTTGACACATCAGCCACACCGATGAAACGTTAACTCTGACGTCATCTTGATGTCATTTCAATCAAGGCCACACTGTAAACTGTCACCTCCTAAAATCGAAGAAATCTGCATCCTAAAGCGCAACACACTAGAATTTTAGGTGGTTGTTTGCGTGAAATAGAATGCTGAACATAATACTAAAGAGAACAATAACACTAGTGCGCTAGCCTCCTAAAACGCTTTGCTTTAGGATTTATTTTTATTAGTTACGAATAGTGTCTCTCGCTTCAGTGAGTGATTTAGGAGGTGCTGGTTTAGAGTGCTATCTCCATTGGATTGATTATCAAGAAACGATATTGAGAAGAGGTTTCTGGAATTCTTTAATCGAACATGAGTCAGACGCACAGTCAAGAAGACGGAACTTCTCTGAAGAGCAGAAGCTATATTTAATTGAGCTCTGCAATATCTACCCTGGTGTGAATGATAAAGGTTATGATGCCAAGTCCATTCGAGTAAAGGATACAGCCTGGTTCGGCGTGTCCGCAGATTTCGATGCGAGGTTTCCCGGAGTCACCGACTTGGATGACTTAAAACCAGTGGCGTAAAAACGAAGCGTTAGGAGCACTTGAAGCTGGACAGAAAGAGATGCTCCTCTGTTGTCACGATCCAGATCGGTGTAAAGGGTTGCACAAAGCCATTTCGCGGTTTTTTTACTGAAGCGATAGCGGCGAATGAAATCGGCATCGTTATAGTACGACAAGGCATCCAGACGATCGCGAAAAACGCGAGTTTGTATACATGGAGATGTACATGTGAGCCTTCGAAATCTCTCCTGCCTTTCGCGAATTTGATGTCTCAACTTCAAGTAATTCATTCTACTTCCGTCCTTAATGATCGAAATTCCGCTTGATATGGATGAAAACCCGTAGCTCACCAGCACTTAGACCTGCCTCTGCCGAGGTCTAACTTAGACAAGAAAAAGAGAGCCGCGGCTTAGGCTGTGCAAGCGAAACTTCGTTTTAAAAAGAGAAAATCGAAAGCCACGGCTTAGAGAGAGCCGCGGCTGACAGAGTGAGCCGCGGATTAGCGGCAAGGCAAGGCATGATCACTATTGTAGTGAATGCGTGCTATGTACATGTAGAAGTGTGTGGAAGTTTCTGGCTGCATACATCGATAGTGGTCTTTAATTCAGAAGCCGACAACAACGATGAAACAATACCGCATAGCATTCACTACAATATAACATTAACATGGATTTTTGAGGGTAACAATGTAGGACATTTTGAGGGCCTGAAAATGTCCTACATATTGTGGGTAATTGAAATGAACTGGGCCATGAATACACAGGTAGACATTACGCGATTGAAATTTCAAAAATGTCTTTCACATGCATAGATAGAGAAATCATCATTAAGCTAAAGGAGGTGAAAACAATGATAGGAACGATCTAAATCATGTTATATGCAACAATTCATTTCAAAAGCTGAATTACATGATAACAATTAAATAAGGTACACATAGTAACTAGACTCAAATTAATTTACATTTGAAAAAAGTACCATCATGGTTAACTTGCTTATTCAAAGTGGGGTTGAGTTTTTTTTATGTACATGGCTTCCAAAATATTTAGGTCATAAGTGTTGGGAGCTTAAGAGATAGAATTTTGAAATTGTCAACTTTACAGCTGCAACTGCAATTTAACCTATGGTCAGAAATGGCGGACATTTTTTCCCGATGTTCTTTTATTCTTAAGTTTAAGTGTCTTGTAGTTCTACCTATGTAGGTAGTGCGAGGGTCCACCTCACAAGCGAATTGGTAAATGACATTAGACCTAAGAACTTTGGGAGTATGATCTTTGTTGGAGAAACCACTTTTTAGTTTATTGCATGTGAAAACCCAACGGATAGGAAATTCTTTATCTATTCTACGGAATAGTGATTGTAGTTTCTTTTTAAAATAAACCGATTGAATGCCAAAAAATGGAATTTTGACAGTATGGAGTATTTGGATTCAGCTTTTCTTTTGGAGCACAGAATCTTTTGTCCAGATAATGTTTGACCACTTTTGTATAAAGTACAACGGATATCCGTTGTTTTGAAAAATTTTTGTCAATTTCCCTATTTCATCATGGAAAGTTTGCCATGACGAGCAGACGATGTAGGCTCTGTTTGATCAGAGTGCTAAAACAGAAATTTTCCATTGCATGGGGCATATGGCTCTGAAATTCAAGGTTAGACCGAGTACGTGGGTTTTCTGTACACCTTAGTAGTTAGCGTGTTGGATGAAACGTCCAGGTCAATATCTAGAAAAGGTAGCACTTTACCTCCTACCTCTGTGGTGAATTTCATATTACTATGCCACTTGTTAATATAGTTGAAGAAGGATAAGTGGTCATCATCTTCAAAGATAGCCAAGATGTCATCTACATATCTGACATAGAATTTTAGGTTTAGTTTATCATTTTGTAGGAAAGTCTGTTCTAGGTGTCCCATAAATAAGTTACTGAGTGTTGGGGCTAGGGGCTACCCATGCTCAAAACCATCACTTTGACGGTAGAGAATGTTGTTGAACGAGAAAATGCCACCAGTGGCGAATTGAAGTAATTTTTTGAAGGTGTCCTTACTATACGGTGGTTTTGTGTTATTGGAGCTATACACCTTATCACACGCTAGATCAATGACTTCTTTGAGAGGGACGTTAGTGAAAAGACTAGCAACATCAAAGCTGATGAGTTTCGAATCCGATGAGAATTTGTAGCTAGCGAGTTTGTCTAGCAGATCAGCGTTATTTTGTACTGAGTACTCCGTAGGAATTATAGGAGTAATGTACTGGTTTAGGTACTTGGCAAGGTTATATTCGGCCGTGCCATAACTGGCGACAATAGGTCTAAGAGGTACATTATTTTTATGTACCTTGGCAGAACCGTAAAGTTTGCCACTACAGGACCCACTAGGAGTAATTTTAGTGAACACTTGGGAGTCCACGTAAGGTTTCACACATTTGTTCAAAAAGTATTTTAGTTTATTCTGTTGTTTTATAACAGGGTGATCGAGCATCAATTCATTTTGGTTGTGTGGGATAGCAGTAAATTTGGTAGTATCTTCAATGATAGCATTGAGCTTGTTTACATATTCATCAGCATCTAGAATAGCTATACCATTACCTTTGTCCAATGGGACAACTTTGATGTCTTTATTTAGTTTAAGGGACTTCACTACATCTTGGTTATGTTTGGCTTGTGCGTCTTGGAACGTTAAACATACGCTTATTGTAATTTTGTAACGCAAGTTTCACCTCATTGCAATTCTCTTAGAGATTTTATTTTTCAGGCGCTCCACACTTTTTCCAACGCGCAAGTCAGATGTTCGCTTCCATTGCCGTTAGGACTGCTAGGGTGCTTGAGTCCTGTCTTAAAAATCTCATTTTGGTCATGCGTGAGGGTCACCTTGCTCAAGTTGTGTACCGTACGTTGGGGGTACTTAACTTGTTTTCTACATATAACTTGAAAAACTTTTTTTGATGGGTTTCTGAAATGGATTTTAAAAGGTTTTGATTTTCTCTGGTAAACAACTTTAGAAAATCATTTGGTCCAAGTAATTCAACTTAGAGAAAATAGTTTCTCGAATCTTAGCCAACTTACTACGGAGGTGCTTGACCTTAGATTTGTGTTGTGAAATTAGCCTCGAAATCTTACGTAATTGGCGATCATGAATTATGTCACGGTTCAATAGGTTATTCTTGTCTTTGAGGCTTAAAAATTTGGGAATCAAACCATATTTTGAGCATTTGGACAGGAATGTGATTATTCACATTGTAGTTTTATATTTTTGTGGTTGAACTTTTCGAATTTACGACTATCATTGAGTTCGATGTTGTATTTGGTCTTTAACTTATGAAAGAAGGTTACAATATTTGTGATCCTGAGTAACCAAATAACAGCTGCTAACATATTGATAGAGGTAAAACAGATCTTGTGAGTTCAACTCGTGCACTTGTACGTTACCAGCTGACGAAGATACTGGTTTGATCGTAATGGGATTAAAACAAAAGTACATGTATTACAGCAAAACTTCCTGTTGCAATCTTTCGAGTGTATTGTCTACGCGTTTCGGCCCATTCCTTCTGGCCATCATCAGGACAAGGTTAATACATTAAGGCATCACCAATTCATTTCAAAGCTGAAGTAATAACACCAAATTTTTGGTACACGTCAAATACGGCCAAATTTTTTATTATTTGACATAGAAAAGCCCCTAGCATGTTAACCCTGGCTTATTTATGGGTTGACACTAGAACAGACTTTCCTACAAAATGATAAACTAAACCTAAAATTCTATGTCAGATATGTAGATGATATCTTGGCTATCTTTGAAGATGATGACCACTTATCCTTCTTCAACTATATTAACAAGTGGCATAGTAATATGAAATTCACCCAAACGGGAGGTAGGAGGTAAAGTGCTACCTTTTCTAGATATTGACCTGGACGTTTCATCCAACACGCTAACTACTAAAGTGTACAGAAAACCCACGTACACCGGTCTAACCTTGAATTTCAGAGCCATATGCCCCATGCAATGGAAAATTTCTGTTTTAAGCACTCTGATCAACAGAGCCTACATCGTCTGCTCGTCATGGCAAACTTTCCATGATGAAATAGAGAAATTGACCAAAATATTTCAAAACAACGGATATCCGTTGTACTTTATACAAAAAGTGGTCAAACAGTATCTGGACAAAAGATTCTGTGCTCCAAAAGAAAAAGATGAATCCAAATACCTCCATACTGTCAAAATTCCATTTTTTGGCATTCAATCGGTTTATTTTAAAAAAGAAACTACAATCACTATTCCGTAGAATAGATAAAAGAATTTCCTATCCGTTGGGTTTTCACATGCAATAAACTAAAAAGTGGTTTCTCCAACAAAGTGCATCTTACTCCCCAAAGTTCTTAGGTCTAAATGTCATTTACCAATTCGCTTGTGAGGGTTGGACCCCAGCGCACTACCTTACATAGTAGATACCTAACAAGACACTTAAACTTAAGAATAAAAGAACATCGGGAAAAAATGTCCGCCATTTCTGACCATAGGTTAAATTGCAGTTGCAGCTGTAAAGTTGACAATTTCAAAATTCTATCTCTTAAGCTCCCAACACTTATGACCTAAATATTTTGGAAGCCATCGTACATAACAAAAACTCAACCCCACTTTTGAATATGCAAGTTTAACCATGATGGTGCTTTTTTTCGAAATGTAAATTAATTTGAGTCAGAGTTACTATGTGGTACCTGTATTTAATTGTTATGAATGTAGCTATCAGCTATTGTGAAATGAATTGTTGCATATAACATGATTTAGATCGTTCAAATCATCATTACGGACAGAATTAGACAACTTGCTCCTTCTCGAATGGATAATTCGTGTATCACTTGCTATTGGAAATGGCAAACAATAAGCTGTCAGCAGAGGACACCAGAGCCAGTGAAAGATGCGTGCGTGCTGTGATATCACTTCGCACACACCAAAACACACATCCCTGTCTTGGCTTCGATTCAATGTATGCACTATACAGTGAGAAATGCCGAGGAGAGGATGTGAAATCATCAAGTGAACTAATTTTCGTACGCCTGCTATTTTTTTTGATAATGATCGGAGGGGCCAATATTATGGAGAAACCTTGTGCGCAATGATCTGAATTCTTCGAATCTGAAAGAATTTTGGCAATCGAAGCACTTTGCTGGAACTCACATTAGTCCGCAAGCGACGCACGACTTTTTTCCTATCTCTGTAAGGTATTAGGAATTCCTTTTGCCCACTTAATAAGTTCCTCTATGTGCCGGCGGTTTTGTATTAATCACACTTCTAGCAAACCGAAGCAGATAAACAAAATATTTAATTCTGTGGCAAATTTCATTACAAGAAGGTTACAGCAGATGATAAGGAGGGCCAAAGCATAACATTCATATTCTTGTTGTTTCATTCTGTTTGATCCGATACTACGTCAATGCTTTCGTCAGTTATGAAAATCATTTTTTGATGATCATTCCAAAGCCTGCTGAATAATTGTGCAAGATTTTGATGAAGTGAGTGATCAGAAAATTCAAACGCTTTTCACACCAGAACTACTGAAATGCTCCCATACCTATAACCACTGACGTGTTTTTTTTTGACACGCCCACGCTGAAAGTAATAATTAGAGCCTCGTGATTGACTGGAAGGTAACTGGTAAACAAGTTATACTGATTGATTGAACATTTCTTTGGAGGACGCCTTCCGTCAATCAAAGTCATGAAACAAAGCAATTAATATATTCAATATGCCTACACTTTTTCTAAATGTTATAACAAATGGTGGTCCAAAAATTTTAAAAAATACAAATAAAATGTGTGAAAAATTGTGAAGACGGAAAATCCAAGCAGCTTGCAAGTTGGATCTAATCTAGAGAAATTGCTGCAACATTTCCCAAATTGTCAGTTAGCAGGAGAGGCTATTAATAGCTACTTTTCGAGTGTGGTTTCAGCTGCGCCTGATTGTAACGCTAGTAGTATAGGGTATAGGATTCGGCGCATCGCTTCGCTCAGTGCGGTTCTCTTAAAAATGTGCATGTACATGTACTTGCCTACATGCCAGTGTTGCGATTCGCGCGCTTTTGTGGATAATTTGCGCGTGGATTTCGTCTGTTCGGTTTTTAGTCTTACTTTTTTGATGATTAATTACTATAGAAGGTATGAAGGATTCAATGTTGCTCGAACTATACAATAATAATTTAAGTGCTCCAAAAAACAATTTTATAGTCTGCTAGATTTCACGCATATGCGAATTATAAATTCAACAAGAATCAAAAGTTTATCTGAGTTTAGTGCTGTTGATGGGAAGTTTAATATTTAACTGAAAATTTGATAATAATGAAATGAGTAATAATAATATGCTGTATTCCGAAATGACAAACATATAGCGGTTACAAATAATGAAGGAAGAAGATAAGAAGTCAATGAGAAGTAATATCACTATGAATCATTCGATGGATAAAGTTCTTTCCGTTGATCAGATTGATTGTTGCTCTCCGCAGTCGATGCAGTCTATGTCTAAGGTTCCTGCGATGTACTGTTTCCGGTGGTAGAAGTCGATGAAGCACGTGTCCCCGGTAGGCTACAGTAATATTTTGTTAAACAGTCTTTTTGTACTTTTCTCAACTGTTTGCAACTATTGATGTTGGAACATTGTAGTAATGAGCAAGAAGATGAAGTCAATGAAGCGTATTAAGGAATGAGGGTTGACTAGACTGATGAACATAAATAAAATATAACAAAGCATCTTGGAAAAAGCAGCATTTATTAATTATTGCAGGCGCACAACTTAGACGATTTGCCAGTAGTGTGTGTTGAAGTGATATTTGATGAATGTCTGTCGAAATTTCACTAACTTGCTAATTGCAAATCTCAAATTTACCCGGGCATGACTGTAAGTTTAAATAGAGAGTTGTGTCCATGTTGAGAGATGTGAACCAGGCCTGCTGATGATTCCTGATATTGGATGAAATGGCATCTATTCAGGTCTGTTCCCATTTTTCAACTGAGGATGCAACTCAACATTTGATAGTTCTATTTTAATGATCATTTAGATACTTCATTTCTGAAGGAAGTATTGAATTAAGAAAGCTTACATGTAGTATCTGCTTTCATATAGTCTAAATATGCAATGCTCGAATGTTTATTGCATGTAGCTAATCAACTTTTATTGTTCATTGATTTGTTAAGCTCTTCTTCATTGTTTTCAATATAGATGAAAAAAGCCATGTTAGTTTTGACTTATATTTCCTCTATGGAGCCAATTATAAGCCTATGCCGGTATTACTGCACAACTATCTAATTCATGAAACTGAAGCTATAGCAGAAATACGAATAATTTCACGAAAAACAGTAATTGACGTTTATAACTTCGGTTATGATTGAAGCACTAGCTATATTGAATTCGTCTCAACATTTCGTAGAAAATGCGAATTTATGAAAATCCTTGGTACCCTTTATCAGGAATTGATGAGCGCGTATTTTTTGTCTTATTAAAGAATCAAAACACTGCTCTTATCCTCTCTTTGAGGGAACTGACTGCATTCGGATACAGTCGGAAACGTTGTTAGATATCCTCGTAATGACTGAAATACGTATTGACTGTCGCAATTCTTATTACGGCGTATCAGTAATCAAATATGTGTGCGCGTTTCTTTAACCATGCGCGTGTTTTTTGTCCTACCTCAAGAATCTCAACACTGCTACATGCTAAAGGTACAGCAAGCAAAGCTGTCTAAATGGTTCTCTGAAGCGTGATGCCAGTCATCTCATTAATGCCGATGATGTGCAATATTGGTAAATTGAACTGGTGCTTCAAAGTCTAAATGAGCGTAGCTTTGTCTCATAATTCCTGTTGATAAATTATTGAATCCTGCATGGTCCTCATAAACTTGCAGGTCTCTCAGCATAATCTGGGTTCATATTTTGGTCAGTGGCGCGTTTCTGATGTCAAAAATGTTCTCAGAGACATGTTACTAATCTGAGACAGTGCCGGGAGCGATTCTTAATATTTTGAAATTTTCCAGGATTAAGTGATTAGAATCTTGCAGTTAGCATGGTTGACAGATTGTCATGAATTTCTAGATCATAAGTTTCATTGTAAATTCGATAACTTCGATTGAAATTGAGATTATTAGACACTAAGCCTATTCAGACAATCAGTTAAAAATATATATTTAAATTATTCCTTCCCTATTATTTATTTTGATTCTCTGTTTGCAATGTTTGAGAGTGAAGCATTACAAATCAGAATACTGAGAAAGTCGTAAGCAGGGCAAAAGGATTCTTGAGAGTCAATTATTAAGAATCCACTGCATTTATTACGAACTACCACTCTCCGATTGCATATTTCACTTTATATCACATCACTGAAGATATCATATCATCGGCGCACCGTATCTGTTGTCTTCAATCCGAGTTTTGTATACTCGAGTTCGTGGCTATTAAGACGGGGACAGAGTCCGAGACATACGTCGACTAGCGTTTGGTGGACGCCTTTTGCTACCTAGTATTTGCAATATCCAATGATTCTTTTGTACTTGATTTATCAACTGCATTTGCCGTTTCTCCCATCAATCTTGCAATTATTTATCAATCAATTGAAACCAAAGTTTGCAAAGTATTGGCAAATTTTAGGCTATGTGAACGTACAATTGTCACCGCGTTGAAGTTCATAGCGATCATATTAATAAATGTAAATCATGCATTAATTCTTTTCAATAACTTTCATGCTTTCAATGCGGAGATGTGATATCAGGTGGACCTCCTTCTACAGCATGCATGACCGCATTAATCGTGTACTAAGCGATCAGCAAGTTTAATGCTGTTGCATAGTTTTCTTCATCAAACGAATTTACTTGAGAAGTCACTTAGCAAGACAATTCAAGAATCGCGCGATTGATTCCGCCGCACGATTGATCGAGTGGAATCGATTAACTGTACCTTCCACTGATCTCAGATGATATACATTTTTACTTTTCTACCCTGGAGTGGGACCTCTATGTATTTATTAAATTACTGTATGGAGGAGGATGCGATAGAGGACCACAGAGACCAACTGTTCTGTTTGAAAAGTGACAGTGAAGTTATTTGGCGCAATGACGCTGTAGTGAGGTGTTACAACGTCCTGTTAGAGCCACATCTCTTCAATGTGTGGCCAATGCATCAGACTTGGCAGGAAATCTTTGTTGAGCATCACTCACTTCAGACGAACTGGTTTCTTCGACACGGTTGAGTCTTGGAGTTGCTGGTAGCGGTCGTGGAGTCAGTTACAAACACGCGTTGCTCTATGCTGATGACCTAATGTTGATAGATGCCTCAGTTGAAGGTCTGAAGTTGACGTTGTCCTCTTTGGAAAGAAGTTTGGCATCAAAAGGAATGAGAGTAAACGTTGACAAGACGAAGATCCTGACGGCGTGCAAACTGCCTCTAGCAGAGTGTAGAGATGACCCATGCGGAGGTTATAGACAAAGGGTGGACGCGAACTCCATCAAGTGCGGCGTGAGCGACCACTGCTGTGTCTACAAACGATGTAGTGGTGTGAAGGGAACTTTAAACGCTCCTGCGTATCATTTTGTGTGTCCAAGGTGTTCGGGACGTCCTGAGGTAGAGATTCCCAAGTGAGTTTAATGAGTTTAGTGTGGTGACCGCTTCAGCTCAATTAAGTCCCTCTATTGTCTCGGTGATATGTTGAGTGCCGCAGGTGTATCCGAGCTTGCAGTGACTTCGAGTATGACGTGTGGATGGAAGAAGTTCCATGAACTTGCACCTTTCCTGACATCCAAAGCTCCGACCTTGAAAATGAAAGTCCAGATGTATTCTTCTTGTGTCCGTGGCGCGATGATATAGGGGAGTGAGACGTGGGCTGTGAAAAGTGATCAGATCATGAAGATTGAAAGATGTGAAAAGGCAATGGTAAGAAGAAAAGGTGGTTATGAAGCAGACCGATGGACACAGGAGTGAGGATGTTCCGATGTTGTGCGAAGAAGGATGTTCTGGAAGAACCTCGCGTTCTGGACCTGAATCCATCTATGGTCTACGATCGACTGGAGTGGAGGTGTTATGTTTTTTAATAAGCAGACATGTGTTTTTAGAATGAACAATGAAAGTCAATCGATATATGTTTTGAATTCCATATTTCTCTGAAGCTATCGTGCTGAAATGATTACATTTCCACGAACACTTAGATGTCCGATAAATTCCGAAATCAGTGTGTGGCATTCCGGTATTACTTGTTTGTATTCCTATTTGCAGATGCAGAAAAACTGAAACAGCTGAGAGATGCGAGCAATGGAATCAAAAGTGGAGACAACATTTCTACTGAACATTCTGAGAAACACTCGGAGCGGAGATTTGACGAGACATCAACGAATACACAGCGGGGAGACACCGTTCATGTGTGAGACGTGCGGGAAGTCGTTCAGTGAGAGCGGAAGTTTGACAGTTCATCAACGAATACACAGCGGGGAGACACCGTTCATGTGTGAGACGTGCGGGAAGTCGTTCAAAACGAGCGGAAATTTGACGAGACATCAACGAATACACAGCGGGGAGACACCGTTCATGTGTGAGACGTGCGGGAAGTCGTTCTCTCAGAGCGGAAGTTTGACAGTTCATCAACGAATACACAGCGGGGAGACACCGTTCATGTGTGAGACGTGCGGGAAGTCGTTCACTCAGAGCGGAAGTTTGACAGTTCATCAACGAATACACAGCGGGGAGAAGCCGTATTCCTGCAAAGGCTGTGGAGAGACATTTATTTCAAGTTCTAGTTTGGCCAATCATTTCCGAAGGAGACATAATTCCGATTAAAACTTTCATTAGAAATTGAATTACAAAACCTGCTGAATATAATTGTTGAATCTGCTTCGTTGTTCAAATAAAATTGTTGTGGAAAGAAAATCTTTTCACTTTCTAACCAAAATGTAAACTTCTCTTCATTTCAGGAAAATATTCTGCAATGTCGGATATCTGTGCCGTTCAGTTCGCGGGGGACTGCTTCATTGTGATTTTGAACTCCAATCAGATCTTCCTCATCCTTGTAGAGAAGGCAGCAAATAAGAATTATTGCTCGTAGTTTATATTGAAAATTTATTTTTAGGTATGGAATAGTTTGATGTTTGATTAGCTTTGAGACATTTTGCTCTCCATTGAAGAGTAGGGTCTGCAATAGGAATTGTTGTTCTATATTGAATAATTCGTCAGAAAATTGATGTTTGATAATCGTTAATTTTGAGTCTGCAGGAATTTGTGAGTATGCGGGTTTGGGTGTTCACAGTGGTAATGCACATGTCGAAGGATTGGGATTTGAAACGTTCACCTGGCATTTAGTACTTCTCTTGTTCTATCAGGCTCCTTTGAAATCATGTTTGTTCTATCATTTTCTTTGTCATGAAGAAGCAGCTCAGTAGCCTGCCATGAAACATTTAAATTTGAAGGCTATTGACATGTTTTCAAATTCACATTCACATGACTATGTTTTCAAATTTATCTGTTGTCGTTATCAACACATGGTGTGTATTACTGATGTCTATTCTACGTGAGATAGTACATGTAAGTCACTGTAGATCGTGGAAATCTATAACTAGCATATGCTATGTTATTATAAAAGTCCATTATGTAGATAGATCTAGATGTCAACACAGACATCTACAGGTTGAATGACAGCATTATCTTCTAACCTAGTGCTATGTTTTTTGAGTCGCCAGCCGTCAAGAAAATTTATCCTGACGTCTGGGGCAGGCAGGATGAAATTTCAATAGATATATAGGATTTATAATTACGTATAATCGAAATTTGAAAGATCTTAAGGTTGGTTTATACTTACCTCTGTAGCTCTGTAGAGTTAAATACATATTTATGAAAACTGCAGAGGTTTTATCTACAGAGCTCGCAGAGTACTCTGTAGGCTCTGTAGAGAATTATCGATCAGACTCGGTTAGGACGGGTGTTTAAACTTCTACCGAATATGATATGGAGGCACGACGTGACGACGATATTGAGGTTCTTTTCACCTTAAGGCTTTATCTGAGAAGCAGAAAGCGTATACGCTCAGTATATATGAGACAATTTTTGAGTCAGCGAATACACCGTGGACAATATAAAATGTTGATTCCTGATCTGATTGATGATAAACACATGTTCTTCAACTATTTCCGTATGTCAAAATCCAGGTTTCAAGATTTACTGAATCGTGTGAGCCCTCTCATTACCCATGAAAGAACTCATGCACAACCAATTGGAGCTGCTGAGCGACTTTGCTTGACTATACGGATTTTAGCCAGCGGCGATTCTCAGGCAAGTATGGCCATAAATTACAGAATCAGCAAATCATCTGTTTCCAGAATTGTTAAAGAGACGTGTGCAGCGATATGGGAAACTTTACACCCAGATTTTCTCGCGCCTCCAACAAAAGAAAAATTCATGGAAATTGCTGAAGATTTTTGGAAAATATGGAATTTCCCTAATTGTATGGGATCAATCGATGGTAAACACGTAGAAATTATCGCCCCACCCAATTGTGGATCTCTATTTTACAACTACAAGAAGCATTATTCAATCATTTTGATGGCTGCGGTCGATGCAAAGAACCTGTTTACATACGTGGATATTGGTGCATATGGACACTGCAGTGACAGTACTGTTTTCATGGAATCAACTTTCGGTAAGACCATCAGTGATATGACGATTTGTGCTCCAGATGAAAATTTTCTTCCTGAGACCAGTATGAAATTCCCTTTTGTCTTTATTGGCGATGAAGGATTCCCTTTGAAACCCAACATTATGTGACCGTATCCAAGAAGACAACTAGATCGCGAAAAACGAATATTCAACTATCGCCTCTCGCGCGCTAGAAGAACAGTGGAGAACGTTTTTGGGATTCTCTCGGCGAGGTGGAGAATTTTGCGTCGTCCCATTGAAGCGTACACTGCTGTAGATGAGATGGTGAAAGCTACGACCTGCTTACATAATTACTTGAAATCAACAGACTTTAAAGAGACAAGTGAACGACAGTATGTACCACCGAATTTCATTGACCGGGATGGAGATGACGATAACATCATACGTGAGGAATGGCGAACAGAAGTTGAAAATGCTGCATTTGGCTCAATTAGTAAAATTTCTTCCAACAATCACTCCAAGTTGGCATCCAGCATTCGGAATAATTTCAAAAACTTCTTTCTCACAAATGCAGGGAAAGTGTCTTGGCAGGATAACGTCATACCTGTAGACCCATAAATACATGGATTATTGTTATTAACTTTTTTGAAGAACTAGGCCTAAATATCTTTGAGGTCCCATGAATGCAACTTTGTCGATTATCAATAAAAGTCAATACCATATCATATTTCTATTCAACGACATAAATCAGTTGTTACTGATATTCTCATACACTTTAGCAATATTAAAATAAGAAGATTCTCCTGTATCACTCATCGAAGTGTTCATATTCTGCAACTCAGTAAATACCGGTCTCTCCAAAGCAGATGACTGTTCAGCTTCAAAAAGCAAACGTTGAATATTCATCTTGACTTTTGCTTTCAATACAGGATTGAATCGTTTCAATGATGCGGCGACACTTTTAGCTGAAATGAAAAGAAGTCAAAGTTATGATGTCAGACAATAAAGACATTCGGCAGGACCCTAAGGTTGATGCAATAAATACTTCAAATTCTGTCAGATGACAATTTTAACTCATTTAACATAAAGCGCAAATAAAAATTTACGTTATTGAAGCACTAATATTAAAAAATATATCAAAAAATCAAAACTTTAAATTCGATCATCGCGTTTTTTCGATTTATACGTTATAATTGATATATTTATTCTGTGCATCACTCACCATAAATCAAGTCTTCGTCGTCATCTATCCTCATCTCGAGATTGCAAGAATTTGATAATTGCTTCATCAACCGATGCGGCAGTTGATTTGCGCCTCCCCATTGTAACAGTTTTAGCAGTTTCCGGTGACACTGAAAGTGGCGTGGAAACTGAAGCTGGAAAGTCTTTTGTTTCAGATTGCTCGGGAAAATCTAGGTCTACACTATCTTGTGATGCCGATTCACGCTTGTTCGTAATAGTTTTTCTTCGCTCGCTACAGTTATCCAAGAAGGACATGAGCTCATAATAAGCCCATCGAATCGGTTTCGAAGATCCGCTTCCTGACCTCGTCTCAGTTTCCTTTTTTTCTTTATCTGACGACGAGTATCGCGTAGCCCGCTCCATTTTTTCTTACAATCTTCGGGGCTCATATTTAATTCCTTCGATATTGTAATCCACGAGTTCCATTTTTTGATGGTGTCTCGGTAATCTTGACTTTTCAAATTCCACAAATGTTCATGCCTTCGGACGGCGCAGATAAGTTCCTCACTTGGGTCACTGGACTCTCTCATCTCAACTCATGAAATGACTGCGCTTTCTCTGCAGAGGTTGTCGGTAGAAGTTCAACGCTGTTCAACACGCTAACGATGTCTGCAGCGTGCGATCGATAATGGTATTTTTACTCTGCAGAGATTGCTAAAATATCGTTTAACTATTTCATCTGTGACCTACATTCTGCCGAGTTAAACGAGATTTGGTTGTCATAGTTTCCAAGCTCTGTAGAGTCTGCAGAGTGGAAGTATAAACCAACCTTTACCCTTTTCATCAATTTAAAATCTCTATGTGATCATCTCTAGCATAGACTTTTAAGGCTCATAGTGACAGAGATTAGAAGATAAAGAATTCTATGGTCTGTGTCAGGCAAGAAAATCGTAGAAATCTTCAGCTGCTTCGCGGCTTCAGATTTCTGCATTTTGTCATTATATTATCCATAAATGATGGTAACAGGCACTTAAATATATACAGCTGAAGGCAAATAAAAGTCATTTGAAAATGTGTGTGCAAAAATGCGACAAAAAATACAAGTGAATTTACTTAAGTCAGTTACAAGTGCTCATGTTCGCGCATTTGTGGGATGATGGTGAAAGGAATATCTGAGAGAGGAACATCAATGTTCTTTTTCCGACGAAATCCTCTCAGAGATATTCCTACACTGCGGATCATGGTCATATTTTTGTGCGAAAATGCCCCATTATGTCTGAATAGTTTTCACCATTTTTTTGTGAAAGTAAATTCGCTAGTGTTTGTGGAATAGTCGAGGAGACCGATCAGCGCCACCAGTAGTGGTAAAAATTAGAGGAGAAAAATCTCCCTTTTTAATGTTTATTATTCGCTCTTCATAAATACGCTTCTTTTCTTTTTCGTTTCGTTCGTATGTTTGTTTCGCTGTTTCATTTGCTTTTGATGTAGAAAATGGATTTGTAACCCGAACATCAAAAAGCTCTTCTCCGTTCTCCCTCATACACCTCGTGCTGCTATGTCTAACCTTGCTTGATCTTCTCTATTTTCTGTCCTTGCAAACATATTTGAGTGAACAGGGATTATCATTGGCTGAATTACTACATCTTTTGCTACTTCTCTCAAAAAATTTGCCACCTGATCCCTTATCATGTTGTGTCGTAAATTTATAAAACCTCCAATTTTACAACTTAATAAATGGTTCGAATCATTTTTCACTCCACAATCACAATGTGAGGGGATATCATCCGGTATTTGCCAGCTGTATCTTAGACGGATGGCGTCACGAAATTCAATCTTATTCAGTGAATAACCCATCGACTTCAATGGTAAAGCAGTAAGCCAAGAGTTTTCACCTTTTTCGGTAATAAATGTCATGATCTCATTAAATTCATTCTTTAAAGAGGCTTCTTTACGTGATTTCTGGGTTACTATTGTTTCTTTGATCTTCATTCTATCATAATTAATAGAGAAGTTTCTTGAGAACAAATAATATCAACATGGTCTTTTGTAATGTCTGTAGATGCCTCATATTCGTTGTCACTTGACAGTACCGGATTAGTGATCCCAAGACCACCATATCGACATGGAAGAAATAACAGTCTCCTTTCAATATCACTTGCATCTCTGTCAGTGATCTCTGGAAATAAGTTTGTGCGTATAGCTTATTCCAGTGGTATGAAATAGTTACTGATATTAGGAATTGTCCTTTGGATATATGACATAAACCTTTTTGTATAAACCTAATTTGGATATATGTTCTTTGGACATAAACCTTTTGTATAACCAGAAAGGGAATTTGAGGGTCATCATCAACTATTCTACTCAGTGCTACGTCTTCAATCCATTTACTGACTTTCATTTGAACATAGTATTTTCTACATTCTTCATTGTCTGTTGTTTGGCAGCATGAATGGCCGATTCTATTCCAGACTGCAGTCTGGAAGAAGTTTGAAGAGGTCTTGAATGTCATTTTTGAAAACCCAAACTTAACACCTCTCCTATCCCTATCGGACCATAGAAATAGATTGTTTATCTGAAGTTGACTAGAATGGAAATTGACTCAAGGTCGCGGCACATCCGGGGGAACTAAGTTGGGGCATGAAGAACCAATGAAAAGTTTAGACTGATTATAACCCAATGACACAGCCGTTGAGAAGTGTATCTAAGTGAAAATGCGTGCAATTTTTGTGCCACTATTGTGTATTGCATGAAGCTTTACTTCTATTCTAGAGGTTTTATTGTTATCAATTTCTATGTATCGGACGGATACCCGGATTCTTGTCAAGAGCTATCAAACGACATGCTTGATATTCAGCTAAAAAATCACTGTTCAAGTCTTCAGTACCTAATCGCTTTGCCATTTCTGCAATAGATTGGCATAAGGTAATATTTGAATTTCCGTATAATCTTGAGGAAAGCATCGTTTTCCATACACCTGCATCTACTTTCGTCGACCCTCCACTACCATGAACCTTTTTTGCTGCTGTCACAAAGTCTGTTTCAAGAAGTAATGCTGACTCATTCACAGGCTTTGCATGAGGATGTTTAGCAAGTAATTCCAGGCTTGCTGTTGGGATGAATTTGCTGATCAATCCCAACCCAATCCCAATGAGAATCTTCATGGGGATCCCAATAGATCCCAATCCTAACAGCATGCTTTATGGCTAAAAACGAACGCAAGTTGACACTAAGAAGCATCGGGCTTACCGCTTAGGCCTACCATATGTGTTACTTTTTGAATTGACGAAGGCCACGGACTGTACTGGTCTTAATAACAGTAGGGGCTTTAATTAATTTTAGACAATCATATAATAGGCCTACTATATGGCTGTATTTTGCACCGATAGACTGCCTTAGCTTGAGAACTTATAGGGGCCTGCGTGTATACCTGATACGTACGAGCTACAAACACACTTGGTATTAATGAGGCCTATATTGGATGATGCGGTGTTAATAAACAGCTGGCCACACGGGCTGTTTTTGAAGCCATTGTTCCTGCGCAGTGTGACACTGTTGCAGCGTCATACTATTGCCCGTTTCAATCAATGCCTCATACGCACGCGCAAAGCACGAGCACAAGAAGGCCTACGAATTAAGCCATTATTTTTAGCAACTAGGGAAGTTAAAGCCATAGAGTAGGTCAAGAGCTGACTGTGTCAATTTGCGTGGATCACACTAAGAGCTCTCAATGCTCGAATTCGAGAGAGGCAAGGTCATACTGGAGACACAGAAAAATTAACTGCTCAGTACAACCCGAAAACATTTGCAACGCACTGACTAATTTCAACGATTGCATGTAGGCCTATATTTTGTTTGGAGAGGGCTTATTGGGATCTATTGGGATTGGGGTGGATTTTTGGTAGCCCAATCCCAATAGCCATTGAGGTCCCAATCCCAACGGCAAGCCTGAGTAATTCCGCTTGTATGCTATCATCAACAACACGTAGTACTCCATTTGTAGCATCATTTGCATTGATGTAGTTCATTGCTTGTGATGCTTTCAAGTCTCTCCAGGGTGTACAACGCTGGAAAAATCAGGGAAAACCGGGAAAAGTCAAGGAAAGCTGGTTTTTGGAAAACCGGGAAAATCAGGGTATTTTGAAATTGGGAGCAGTAAAGATAAGATAAATTTATGACCGATAACAACATTGACAAAATTGCTTACTGTATAAACAAAGGAAAGGCAGAAATTCCATTTTTTCCATTTTTTTGATATAAATATCACTTTTCATATCGTTAGAAGATTTGATCAATAAGTCCTAATTCGCAAGAAAAGTATGCTCAAGCATTTATGATTTTAATTTTGAAACATTGTACGTCTGCTTAATTTAATTTCAGTAATTTGTGCTGTTTTCAGACTAGGAGGCCAGTTGCTTGCACGTGCTTTCTTAATTTCCTGTTGCGCTTTTCTCTGATGCTGCAACCAGATCCACTCTGCTGGGTGAGGAAAGCTGACTTGAAAATGTCCGGAAGGAATGTGTCAGCCGAGGAGGTCTGGATCTCTGACTCATGCCGTTGATGTGAGCTTGAGGTAGATCGGTTTTCGTCTGTCTCAATGGGCGAGTTGACTCAGGAGATTATTTCGGAGGTTCAGTACGCCCACGCCTTGTGCGTTCATATGCAGTACATGGCTGATTAGGACTGAGATGACACCATCTGAAATGCTGAGTGACTCATGTAGATGCATCGCGGACAAATTGATGTTCTCGGTAGGTGTCAGATTGGAGACAGAGCGATGGCAAGATACCTGACTTCTGAATTTCTTGGACATGCCTCTACATCTGAGTAGCACAAAGCTCTTGAGAGAGAGGTCGATTGCCTGGACAATTCTTTATCCCTGCAGGTGGCAATGGATGGTCCAAATGTCAATATCGCAACACACAGTGTGTTTGAAGAATCTCGTGACAAGTTTTGGACAAATGTAGGAAGTTACTCCCTACACATCATCGACGGTGCTCTGCGAACTGGATGCAAATACAGGTGATGAAATCCCTGCAAAGTTGTTGGGAAGTTTTTAAAGATCTTCCGTCTCGTTCAGCGGATTATTGACATTTCGCAATGACCCACACGTACCACGCAAGTATTGTTCGACTGGATGGATTGAGAACGTAGCATTTGCGGAAGTGATCAGCGAACGATTGCCAAACTTGCGACGATATGTCGAAAATATCAAGAAGCAACCTGACTCGTCGTCCTACAATAAAATGAAGGAAATGCTGAATGATCGTCTCCTAAAGGCCAAATTGTGTCTTTTCGTCACAATAACCAAGGAATTTGAGGTTTTCACGAAGAAATTTCAATGCGACAAGTCCATTGTTCCATTCCTGCTTGAATCCCTGAGAGAACATCATAAATTCGCTGTCGAATCGGTTTATCAAGCCATATGTTATGAAAACCTGTCAACAGTTCTTAAATTGAAGCTTCCCAGGGCTGAAAAAATTTCGTGCAACTGAAATCAATTGACATTGGCTTTGCAGCGATATCAGCCGTAAGATCGGCAGGCTGAGCGGACATACAGAAGGAAGGATTTTCTTTAAGGTGTCTGGAATTCTTGAATGCTATTTTGGTGCCTTCCAAATATCCATTCTTCGAGGAGTAATCTTGCTTGGATCCGTTGACTATGGCCTCAGATACCAAACGGAAATTGATATCATTAGATAAGACTTCGGATGAAATGATGGCCAAAAGATTGGTCACTGAATTCGAGGCAGATCGTTTATTGTTTATTGAATATACATGTAGAAAGCTGGACAGAGCGAGTTGACGTACGTGGTACATATAGAATGAAAGGAATTTTCCTTCAGAAAATTGTCGGTCAATAGATAATTAGGAAGTAATTTCAAATGTGTGAGAAAGTCAAAAGTCATCAATTTTGTTTGTTGAACCTCAGTGTACACATTGGAATGAACGATGATTTACGACGTAATGTATTGCAAAAAGGAAAAGAAAGACGTTTACCACTAGGAAGGAACAGAGGCATCAGACTGTTCAGTTGATGTGCAGGTTGCATCATTTTATGGAACACTTTCATGGCCAAATCATCTCTACGAGATTCCAAGTTTGGAAATAGATCACACGAACATCCTTTGCCGCAGATGATGCGATGACAACGCCTTTGAAGTTTATTCAATTTACAATTGTTTCGTGTGTTCAATCCAACAAAGACAGGACAGTTGTACTCAATTATACTCCTTATTTGTGAAAAGTATACATGGATCAGATCGCGTTTGGTGATACTTTTTATCTTCTTCATTTCTTTTAGTATGAATACTCTCTTTGATGCACTTCTCATGACATAGTCTATGTGCATATCCCACTGTAAATTTTCTTGAAAAATTACACCAAGAAGTCTTAATTCTGTCTCTGAGTGGAACGGTGCTTCAAATGCAGGGTCAGTCTTTTGTCGTCTGCAAATCATAGTTCGCGTCTTCTTTTCATTTAAAATGAGACCGTTGTTGCTACACCACAGTTCTACGTTTTTAGTTTCCATCTTCACCAATGCCTTTAGGTCCTGCTCATCCTTGAATGGACTGATAATCATGATATCATCCGCATATTTCACAATTTGAGAACCATAAGATACCGATTTCAGAGTTCCCATGTGACTGGCGAACAGAAGAGGTGATAACTTGGAGCCTTGGGGTACACCAGACGTAACTCTTTGAAGTTCGCTTGAAATTTCATTAATTTTAACACGTTGGGACCTGTTTGACAAGAAACTAATGCACCAGTGTATGAAACCTGTGGGAAGAGCTCCAGCGATAAGTGATCCAACTAGATTGCGGTGATTTAACTTGTCGAAAGCACGACTTAAATCAAATACAATCACAATTCCTCCGCTATAAGAGCTGTCTTCTAAAATTCGGGTCAAATGATCATGTACTGTGATGTTAGCGAGTAGGATCGATGATGTCGGGCGAAATCCATATTGTTCAATTCCGTAAAGGTCTATGAGGCGATCCTTGACGGAATCTACAACGAATTCCTCGAGAACTTTGAAGGAAACAGGGAGTAGAGAAATCGGACGTAGATTGTTGAGATCGATGTTTCTCGATTTCGGAATAGGTGCAACATTTGCTATTTTCCAAATTTGCGGAATTTGATGACTCCCAATCGATAAGCAAAAAATATGTGTTAACGGCTCACATAAGACATGCGCAAAATCTCTCAAAAATCGTGGTGGTACTCCATCACTTCCAGGTGACTTTTTAATATCAATGTTCATTAACTTTCTATAAACGTCAGGAACAGAGATTTCAATATTCCAGTCATCATAGCCCGAAGGAACACAAGATGTTATCTCCGACCAATTCGGCTGAGGACCAAACTTTGAGCCAGTGCTGTGTTGATGGACTCGACAGCCTCGAGAGGGGTTTCGAATTCATTAATTAATCTCTGTAGAGTCGAATTTCTCTGAGTTGCGATAGTTTTCATACCTTTCAGTATTGACCAAATATCTTTGTTTTTTGCTTTTAGTGACTTTGCCCAATTGTCTTTTGCTTTTTTAATTTCATGCTTTAGTTTTTCGTTATAGTGCTGGAAGAGCCCATGATTCTCTTGGCGAAATGCTTGGTGTTTGAGATTCAATAGTAATTTAAGCAGAAAATTCATTTCGACATAAGTATAAGGTATCATTGACATTGCGTTGAAAATGACTTCTTGATAATACTCGGCCTTCTCATCAATACTGCAGTCTAATTTATACCATTCTGTCGAAAATGCAAGCTGGATTATCCATGAAATATCATTCATATTGCTTTTCCTGTAATCAAAAACCTTACCAGATTTCACCTTAATCAGATTTCTTTGGTTTCATGTAAATGCTTCGATCGCATCAAGAATCAATGCATATTTCTGACATCAAACAATCTCATGAAGTCCTTCTTGCAGATGTTCGACCAAAGAAGAAGCAGACTTGATGACTACCTACCTCATTGCTTTTAAAAAGTTGATTCTTCTCCTGAGCTTTAACGACTCGTGCGAATCATTCTCTGTTTGAGCTATGAACAGCTTCAGTGGAAAGAGGTCCTCGGTCAATAAAGAGATGATCGTAGAAAAGCAAAAAGATAACTAATTCTCTTATTGCTCAAAGAATAGTCAAAGATCATACACGCGCTTTGTATGACGGAGATGCTCGTAATTTTGAAGTATCCAAGAAACTGATTTTGTCTTCTTGAAATTCCGCTGCGCGATATCGAGAAGCTAGAAAGGAAGAAGTGTGGAACCAAGAGGTCAAAATAGGCACTGCGAATGAAAAAAAAAGAGGAAAACGTCATAAATTATAGATGGAAAATATGACGAAAAAACTTTTGTTGCAGATTGATCGTCTTGACCAAGATATCCACTCTTTGATGAAATAGGCTGTTACGTTTTTATTTTGCAATGATCTTGTCCGTAATCACGGTATTGGTCTTCATGTATTTCTGTTGAACAGTTTTTGCAATATTTTGTTACTTCCCAAAAATTAGTGGCATATACATTAGGATGCTAATTTATACATGTTTTTTGAGATACCGATTTCATATGAATTTCAGAAGTCATGAAGCATAGGAAGGAAACTATGTTACACTAGGTGACATGCCACGCTCAATCACGCGTAATTACACATGACCCCAAACATCCGTGGCTATGCGGGATATTGCTGCAATATAAGTTCTATAAGTTAGTATAGTTGGCAGTCCTGTTATAAAGACTTTGCGTCTCATGTGTCTGCATGTATCAGAGGCTAACAATGTGATAGGACCTCAATTTCATGCTCAGGGAAGACAGAACATGCTTAGCGGTTCATCTTAGTGGTTCAAGCGACAACGCAGACGACGCGCAAACTATAAACGCTCGCCCGCGCGCATTCATAAACATTCCCCATGTCTTAACAGCATCAGATCAAGTGATTTCTGACTCTTAGTGCAGCGAGTATGTACGCGGGTAGAAGAATAGAATGTCCTTAACCACGGATGTTTGGGGTGCTCCGTAATCACGCGTGGCATGTCACCTAGTGTACGCATACATAGTGGCCTTTTTTTGGTATGTTCATATCTGCGCATATTATCCAATCAAACAACATATTTATCCGCTCATGTCAAGTTATCCACTACCAACTTTTAAACTAATAATCCAATAATACTCAGTTATCGAAACAATTTGCGTATTGCAGATGTTGTAAATGTAATGTACTTATGGAATATAACGTTTTTATGATGATAAATGACATCAAATCATTTTTTAAATTTTGATGTTTTTGGTAGTGTCAGCAATCAAATTGTTGTCATCAATATAAATTATCAAGTAAAAAATTAAAAAAATATTAATAAGAGAAAAAATATGTAGAGAGAGAGGTAGTCTACGTTGAAAGTGCATTCAACTGAGGTTTTTTGATATGGGAATTTGAAATGGATTGCTGGCGTGGGCAACCGCTTTCAGTGACATCTGCGTTAATATAGTGAATGCAGTGTACAAGAAATTTATAGAGATAACGGGAAAACCGGGAAAAATCAGCAAAAATAAAAGCTTCCGCTTGCTTATTACTATTATTGAAAGAAGCATCGGGAGTCGATAAAAATTAAACATAAAACGATACTTTCAGACATAGAGAACAGCTAATAATGCAACTAACAAAACTTATGCATGTAGGCATGATGCAGTTTTGTATTTTATTTTAGATGTCCATAATACCCTGGTATGGTTCCCACAATGCCCCATAGCAGAGTGTCTACTAAGTGCTGTATGTGCTCTATTTGAAGACCTGTGATCTAGAGCACACTATTTGTGTTCCAGAGGCCATGTGATCTATTTCTCGCAAAGTCCTCCAAAACGAAGGTTTGCATGACAAGAATCATATATGGCATCTAATATACGAGGGGCACTATTAAAGTTTTTAGCCTTATATAGAAAAAGTGATTGATGTTAAACAATAACATTTATATATTTTACATTTGATCATAACTTTTCAAAATATGCACCGTTGGCTGCAATGTATTTGTCCATCCACCGAAACCAGCCACTGAAACAATTGCAATACTCAGCAAGATCCAGTTTTAGCACTTCATCCATGTACGTGTAGGCTTGAACAGCGTCCTCTTTGGTGGGAAAAGGAATACCGCGCATAGCTGACTTCACCTTGGGAAACAAAGAGAAATCGGCTGGTGACAAATTCGGACTGTAGGGAGGCTGGGGGAGAAGATGGACATTGTTTTCAGCCAAAAAAGCCATTGTCTGTGCCGACTTGTGGGCCGTTGCGTTGTCATGGTGGAGGAGCATTTTTCGTGCTCTTGTCCTTGAGCAATTTTATCGGATATTATCCAGCAACTTTGGAAGACCAACACTGCAATACCATGAGGAGTTAACAGTTCTTTGCTCCTCCAGTACCGACTTTGAAACAGGAAAAGAAAGTGAGGAACATTTGCTTGCCGCAGCTTCGAACTCTGCGAAACTTGACGGGAAGTTCAATGCCAGGAAACAACCATATTCGTGACTGCGGCTCTTTTCCGGCTCGAACTGGTAAATCCAAGTTTCGTCGCCGGCTACAACATTGGCTGACTCTCTCGTGCTTCCATGAAACCAGTCCTGTAATCATAGTAAATCATGGCACGGAAATCACGTCTGTTCAACTCCATGATGAAAGAGACAGTGACTACGGTGAAGAGAGACAATGGTTGTCGGTGTACTGACTAATGTTCAGCATTCACGGAAGAATCGTGTCCTGTGCCATGAAATGCATTCGATCAATCCGTAACTGGTTGTTCAGTTTAGATATATGCGATAGCTTACGGAAATGAATTTTTGTGACTATCAAATTATGGGAAATGGTCAAGTCTAAAAACTTTAGTAGTAGCCTCCGTATGCAATGTAGTTCAGTTGATTCTCTAATTTATTCAACAACTTTAGTCTCAGGAACGTTTCTGCACAGGCGATAATAATAAATGAAAACATGCACGAGCATCAATATTATCTTTATTGAACACTTGCGCTCGCCTGAAGTCAATCTCTGTCCGGTAGAGGGTGTCTACTGCGTGCTCTGTTATCACTATTCGGAGACTTGCATTGTAATGAGAACCATTTGCTCTGTTTCTCTTATTGTTTTAAAATACACAACTTTAGGTCCTGCTGTGTGACTTCCTTACAAAAGTTTGCTCTAATTAGGTGCAGTTATTGCCTTATCTTTCTTGTACTTATCTGGTGAATCTCGACTTTTTACCTACCACATTTTGGAGCATTTCTAAGCAGTGGACGCATGAATTTAAAAGTTTGCACGCAACGCATGACTTTGTTGATTGATTTGAATACAAAGCTATCAGTCAGTTTAACTCACTACATTTTGTGTGAAATGTCCGAATTATGCCACTTAAATATTAAATCACGACGTGTGTCTATTTATTATATTAATACTAATATAATTAGTGACACGAACTAATAGCGCCCGAAACCATGTTCCGGCTTGGGCAATTACTGAGGGTAAATTTGTGAATTTTGAATTTAAATCGCAATTCAACTTTCCAATTTTGAGGTCATCCAAAAGCTGGGGCGGCGATTGTTTTCATCAGTGCGGTATACTAACTCTAAAATAATCATCAGGTTTCGAGCTTGGGCAAAAAAGTTCGTTAAAAGTTGAATCAGACCTGTTTGACGTGTAAGAAACATTAAAAACAGAACTATCACACTCCTCAGAGAAACGCTTGGTTGGTTGTATGATTTGTAGATGGTTGGTCATTTAAGTCTACGTTGGCGATTTCGTTTGTAAAGCGTTGTTGATAATACTCCAAAGTTTGTGAAACACCTGCTTTAGACATAATTCGCTTCCATCTCAAAAATGCTTGATATATTGGCTTTACTTGCAATGAGTTCACAAGTAGTGCGGTAAAATTGTCAACCTCGAAAAGGAAGAGTGCTGAGATAATCAGTTTAATCAATATCTCTTCCCAAAGAGGACTAAACACGAAAATATGGAATATAACATAGCCGTCAGAAACAATCCTTTCGAAATGATACTGAAATGATTTAAAAAGCATGATTACTCAAAAAAATATAAATTCATACAATCACAGATCAAGACTTTATAGTTGTTATTCTCTTCAGATATTCAGTTCAAATAGTGCATCGACTACTATTTCGCACATTTTTCTCCATTCCGGACATCTTTAATCAAATCTTAGCTCAATGTAGGATGACATCGGACATTTGTCGACTTGGATAGGAAAGAATGGATTCTTTAGACAGAACAGCAAACACCAATTTATCTCAATAAAGGTTTGCGATGATGTATGTCGACCTAGATGCCAAACTGTGAACGCAACAATAAGATGATCAGTAGACGACAACGTCTAATCGGAAAATCTTCAAGATATTCAACAACAGCGCATATTAGCAATCGTGCAATCACAAACATGATGATAAACATTCCTGATTGGCCTTCTGAGATGTACTGGTATTAGCCTACAATACTCAAGTTGTAAAAAGTGTGAGTATCATTGTGTGCACCTACAATAAGTCACAAAAGTTGAACTAAACTACGCCATCAAGAAGTCTCAAGAAGAACTCTCATCAAAGGTTTGTGTAGACAAAGAAACAGTGATTCGTGAACAAGAATGGGCACCAAAAGAGGCTTCATCAGCTAGGGAGGATGATTTTTATTAAACTACTCCTTGCCTGAATACGCAGTCGTGGCTATATTCATCTCGTCAATTGCATTGCTAAAAGAGTCTATCGAAGTTTTTATATCAGTTAACAAACCTCATTGGATGACTATGAAAAACGCTTGAAAGTCAGTGGCAAAATTTCATATAAAACACGCGTGTACCTTCTTCGTTGAGATGAGAAATGCTGTGTTTGAAAGATATGGCTGCGTTCGTCTGACAGCTCACCAGCACACCAGTTGGTGCCGATGTAGTATGATGAATCGTTAAAGAATTTCTTTAAGCATGGTAATGGCAGCATTGAAAAACGACAACAAATGTACCAGCTAAATTTCTATTATCAACTTTTGTTGGTTAATGAAAAGGAATCTAGGAATCATGTCATGGTATAACATGCTATGATTCTCATTGTTAGTATTCTAAATCTTAAAGTTGATTAATCTTTTAATCTACGATTTCAAATGGAAACAATATTGCAAGGAAATTCATGTATCTATTCCTTGCAGAAGATAATGCGCGGTAAAAATGCACGATAGATATCCATGAAAAAATGCATAGCAACAAACCGGCAAG
The DNA here is from genome assembly GCA_907163375.1 of Prostheceraeus crozeri. Lineage (NCBI taxonomy): Eukaryota > Metazoa > Platyhelminthes > Polycladida > Euryleptidae > Prostheceraeus > Prostheceraeus crozeri. The sequence goes on from CAJQUW010013003.1 coordinate 40,782, forward strand.
TTTATGAGCCATAGATGAATTATGTATGGTTCATAGACATCCCTGACTTAGTCCACACAGTAAATGGTCCATGATTTGCATACAGAGATCATAGAATCCTGACAACTGACATCGTCATTTCAAATGATAATTATTTTCACGAAGATTAAAAAGTCGACTTCTCAGTACGAGGAGCGATATCATTGTCGAGAGAGCGTAGCGATCGAAGCAACGATGTCGCTCAGATCACTGAAAAGGACTTTTTAATCAAGTGAAGTCAAGATATTTCTATGCATACGTCTCCGTCTAGAATATGCTAGATATCTTAGCGTCCTATTTGACGGCCATACCCTGACAATAAGAAGTCTATGGCCATGCTTAGAAATGCATGATATTTCCTAAACATTACAAAAGAAAACTTTATGAATTTAAGGTCGATATGAATTATATCTTAGTGTTCAGTATTTATCACATTCTATTAATTAACCAAATAGCGACTTACAAATGAAAAGAACCTCAGAATTGATCATAAAGGAAATAACAGTAGTAAAAGATGCAAAGCTAGTAGTAAAGGATGCGAAGCTCGATAAAGTCAATTGTATCGAATATTGTCAGTTATCTGACAGAAATTCAAAATAATGTTGATAATTGTGTTAATAATAATTATAGTTTGCCAATTTGATATTTTTGATTCTGCATTAAGTCGACATGATTCAATTGAGCATATTGTAATGCTCCTATGTTTCAAATGCTAGATTTAGGCACTTGTCAAGATATTCAACGTAATTACAATCAAAATAATACACAGAGAAGATAAAATCATGACTTAGATATACTTTGCAGCACAAAAGTTCACCATGAAAAGTGCTGACCAAGGCCTGTCATGCGTTCTGATGGCTATCGTAATATCAACTTTTTAACACATGCATGGGAATATAAATATTTAGCTAGGCCTAATCTGCTAGGTGAAATAAGAAATATTGAATGTTCCTTCCAACCCGTACAACCACTGTTCGTAGTCCGGCCCGAATGCCTGAAAAAATTGACTCAGCCCGAAATTTCTGGTCGTTACGGTCCGAAAATTCTGAGCTGACGGACTATGAACACTGCTTCCAACCTATTTGTTTCATGTCATATATTTACATATTATTATAATTGCAGGTTAATTTGCGGATGGTGAATTCCACGATGAGCTTCAAGCACGCGGCGCATCGGTAGTCAGTGTATTTGTATCGGAGTGTAAAGCTCCACTCCAGTATTTTGGGAGTAAATACACAAGCCCTGACTACCTGAGTCTCACTTCGCTGCTTGCGCATATAGGTAGAGTTTAGTGAGGAATAGAGTGATCTTAAGTGTGGGAAATTATAGAATTTGCAACGAAAATTGTGAGGAATTTTAGGCCTATAATAATCGCAATAATTGTAGGAAAATATGGAAATATTGTGATTTATCACGTAGTTGAATTACACTTGCAGTTTGATCATAAGAAAGTCGCCGCAATTTTGCGGTCAATGTGTCAACGAGTGAGCGAGCCTCAAAACTTTCTCCAAGCTGAAAGGTATGAATTGGTATGAAAAGTCGAGTTGGATGTCTACAAAATCATCTTCCTGGAGAGAGAGATCTCCAGGCCTCCTTTCCTCAGTTTTTGGAGCTACGTAAACATGTGAGCAACTGCTCTGTCGATTGAAATATGAGGAAATCTGTCATCGGACAAGAATCACAGACAAAAATGTGAAAACCACTCAGCGTATCGCAACATCGAACTTAACAAATGACCTTACCGTGTTGTCTGCAGCTCATCAGTACCAGAAAAGTGATTGATTTAAGGTTTTCAATGACCTTTTTTATAAACTTCATATTCAAAACATTTTTCTGAATATTTAAATAGTGACAGGTTTCTCAAAATATTAGATTTTTTAATTCTATACTAGCATCCAAAAATGCAGAAACCATTTGCAAATAGTACAATTTAAATATTTTTCTGCATTTTAGAAGTGAGACGAGGATATGCATATTATTTCAAGATGTGAAAATGAATAATTAGCATTCAATTAAGTTCAGAAAAGTAGGATTTTGATTAGTAGTACTTGTAAAGCTAGATGCGGCCCGGATCGACTTTTGCATTGATAATCTGCCCAACGATCCAAAGGGTTGCACATCCGTGGTGTAGAAGATTAACAATAATCGATAGCAGATCTATGAAATGAGAAAGTCATGAAACGAATCAAACATGCCAATTATATTATTTACGATAATTGCCGTGAAATGCACCTCCCTTTAGCTGCCATTACATTCGAATCAATTATTTGGTCATTAGGGATAGGAAGAACTGTTGATTGCCTGCAGACGTTCCTATAAACCGCTAGAAAACGTATTTCGAGTAATTGGTGTTGAAAAGTTTGCATCTTCTTGATCTAATATCTTCGATAGATGAATTTTTGTGTCTTTGAGCACGTCTTTCTGAATTCTGCTTATATTTTTATGAAAGTCTGTATTTTTGGTGGCAAAATATCGTTCTAGAAATGTTCAGAGAAAGTCGCAAATTTTTTAGAAAAAAACTCAAAAATGTCTATAAAAAGATGAAAGTGGCAATGCAAGCGATCGCTCAAAATATTCTTTAAATGTTTACTTGATTAAGTAGGCTACATGTAAACACTTCTTGACTAAGTTACAAGTTAGCTTCAAGACATGAAGTCGGTCTTTCTGTGGACATAAAATCGGCTGACACTTTCAGCCAAAAATATCAGGTAAATCATATGCACACTGTAAACTCTAGAGCACGAAATTTCCCTTGAATTAAGCACGAAATTTAGGCATCAATTCTAACCAACACAAGGCACGAGTAGGCACGAAGTTCATAATGCCGAGTTCGTGCCCATTGATTTTTCCTTCGATTTCATTGGATAAACACATATTTGGTCTGGTGCCACGAGGCACTAGAAAGGTACTAACTAGGCGCTAACTGGCACGAAATTTCAGCTTCGTGTCTAAGTTAGTGACCTACAGTTTACAGTGCAGTATAGTGATAATTATAGAATCCTATAATATCAGATTAATATCAGTTAAATAATTAATTCAATTAATTGATATTTGATTAATAATGACACACTCTTTTTCTTTATAAGAGACAAAATAAGACTCTTGGTGTGTATAATCAAGTTACAAAACAATATATATTGCAATTTCGCGTGTATCTGTGATAAGGCGAGTACAATAAAATGCGGAATTTGCTGCAATCCACGTAAGCTACAAGCCGATTCACATTCAACTCTATCGATTTTGTCTAATATGCCTGCTTATCTGTCCACGACTGAATCGAAGTGTTTCGAAGTAGTGATCCCATTGCAAAATCAAGTGCAAAATGTGAAAGTGAAATGATGAGTCATCCTCCCCCTCTGGAAGGAAGTGGCCAAGGATGTGCTGGAAGGGATGGGTCCGAGCGGAGGAAACTGTTCCCTCCCCCTCTGGAAGGAAGGAAGGAAGGATGAGCTCTCCTGTGAGGCAAGGGTAGGAAAGTGTTTTACCTTTAGAAAAGGTCAGGTTTTGGACGTTTTGGGGTGAGAAAGGTCCTATATCGGCCAGAAGGAGGGCTTGGATGGACAAACGGAGGTCAGATTCAGTCTCTACGTGAAATTTGGGTTAGGGAGGTGATTTCCAGCGGAATCGGAGAGAAAAAGTTCTGACCCCCCCTCCATGCAGTCAGACTTCCAACTTTGGTTCTAGAGATGGTAGAAAGTCGTGCATCATTTGTCCAAGTCTTCCATGGTTTAGGTGTGAGAGTGACTTGAAAATGTCAGAAATCTCCGAAAAACGACACAGTTAGAATGGGCAGGCTTTGGACGTTTTGGGATGAGAAAGGTCCTATTTCGGGCTGTAGGAGTGTCCGGATGGACAAAAGGAGGGCAGATTCGGACTCTACGTGAAATTATCCATCTAGAGGGTGATTTCCAACGGAATCGGAGAGAAAAAGTACTGACAACCCCCCCCCTCCTGACAGGCACGGACTCTACGTGAAATTTTGGGTAAGGGAGGTGATTTCCAGCGGAATCGGAGAGAAAAAGTTCTGACCTCCCCCCCCGCTCCAGTCAGACTTCCAACTTTGCTTCTAGAGATGGTAGAAAGTCGTGTGATAGCGCGTTTGAAAGCCAAGAGTGAGAAAAATGCAGTGGAAAGAATCATATGTCCAAGTTTTATTGGGTTTAGAGTGGAAAATGACTTGAAAATGGCAGGAATCTCCGAAAAACGACAGAGTTAGGAAAGTGTAGGTTTTGGATGTTTTGGAATGAGAAAGGCCATATTTCGGGCTGAAAGAGTGTCCGGATGGACAAAAAGAGGGCAGATTCGGACTCTACGTGCAATTATCCATCTAGAGGGTGATTTCCAACGGAATCGGAGAGAAAAAGTGCTGACAACCCCCCCTCCTGACAGGCAAGTCAGCAGGCAGACTTGGATGGAAGGTTTGGGGAAAGAGAGAAGGGACACAGAGAAGGGAACACTGATGGAAGGTTTTGTGAAAGAGAGAAGGTGGAAGGTAGGATATGTTTCTCGACCGACTTCCCTCAACTATATAAGTGGAGTCTCTACTTGTGGGAATCAGTTCTCCTCCCAACTGGGTCGAGGGTGGTGAACTCAAGAGCTCCGATGATGACATTGGAAATCTCCAAAAGCCGGGTTTCCGTTGGAAACCAAGGCAGATTTTTCGATTGCCGCACTTCTCACCTATGGTGTCAGAGTGAGTGGAGAGCCAGGAGATGGCCTGGAGATCAGACCATCGTAGTAGGCCTAAACTTTAAAGGAATGGTTCTCTGCATGTAGGAATCGGATGGACTTCGTTCAACATTTGTTCGAAAGGTCATGATTTAGGTCAAGCTGTAGACTACTGTAGTTTTATAAGTAGTACTAAATGCAAAAAAAATTAAATTCATTATTTTTCGAGGTTTTCTGGGATTTTCGACCCTGTTGAAGTCAATGAAGGCATGGACAAGTGTGTACGAGCGGTCTCGACCAATCTAAGCTCAGGAAAATCTTATATAACCAGTGATTTGACTTTTATTTCCACATCTATCTTTCACAAGGTGAGTGTCGGTGGCTCTGCTATCAGGACTCCACTTATCAAACCGAAGTGTATGGCACGGAGATGTTCAGTGTGATACTTCCTGTTGGGCGTCCTTTCGAGGCGGCGGGTACTGTCATAGAGGGATTCTCTTGCATGGGACTGAGACTTCATTAATCCGACTCTCCAAAGGTCGTTGTGGTCTCTTTTCTCGACGTGATGCTTTCTCTCGCCAGGTCAGAGTACTTTAGCCATCGGCCACAGGTTACTTTATAAAATCTCCAT
>CAJQUW010013004.1:0-40440 GCA_907163375.1 Prostheceraeus crozeri
GAACTTAATTTCTAACGTACACACAATTGAAACTTTATTCTATTTCTAACATGTAAACAGATAAAACTTTATTCTTAACTTGTAAACTGATGAAACTTCATTTTATTTCTAACATACAAGCTGATAAAACTTTATTCTTAACTTGTAAACTGGTGAAGCTTCATTTTATTTATAACATACAAACAGATAAAACTTTATTCTTAATATACACACACTATTGAAACTTCATTCTTAACTCGCAAACTATTGAAACTTTATTTTTAACTTGTTAACGGTTGAAACTATGTTTTATTTCTAACATACAAACAGATAAAACTTTATTTTTAACTTGTAAACTGTTGAAACTTTATTTTAACTTGTAAACGGTTGAAACTTTATTTTATTTCTATCAGACAAACAGATAAAACTTTATTTTTAACTTGTTAACGGTTGAAACTATGTTTTATTTCTAACATACAAACAGATAAAACTTTATTCTTAACTTGTAAACTGGTGAAATTTCATTCTATTTCTAACATATAAACAGATAGAACTTTATTCTTAACTTGTAAACTGGTGAAATTTCATTCTATTTCTAACATATAAACAGATAGAACTTTATTCGTAACATACGCACTATTGAAACTTTATTCTTAACTTGTAAACTATTGAAACTTTATTTTAAACTTGTAAACGGTTAAAACTTTGTTTTATTTCTATCATAGAAACAGATAGAACTTTATTTCTAACGTACACACAATTGAAACTTTATTCTATTTCTAACATGTAAACAGATAAAACTTTATTCTTAACTTGTAAACTGATGAAACTTCATTTTATTTCTAACATACAAGCTGATAAAACTTTATTCTTAACTTGTAAACTGGTGAAGCTTCATTTTATTTATAACATACAAACAGATAAAACTTTATTCTTAATATACACACACTATTGAAACTTCATTCTTAACTCGCAAACTATTGAAACTTTATTTTTAACTTGTTAACGGTTGAAACTATGTTTTATTTCTAACATACAAACAGATAAAACTTTATTTTTAACTTGTTAACGGTTGAAACTATGTTTTATTTCTAACATACAAACAGATAAAACTTTATTCTTAACTTGTAAACTGGTGAAATTTCATTCTATTTCTAACATATAAACAGATAGAACTTTATTCTTAACTTGTAAACTGGTGAAATTTCATTCTATTTCTAACATATAAACAGATAGAACTTTATTCGTAACATACGCACTATTGAAACTTTATTCTTAACTTGTAAACTATTGAAACTTTATTTTAAACTTGTAAACGGTTAAAACTTTGTTTTATTTCTATCATAGAAACAGATAGAACTTTATTTCTAACGTACACACAATTGAAACTTTATCTTATTTCTAACATACAAACAGCTGAAACGTTATTTCTAATGCACATACTATTGGAACTTTTCTTTTAACTTATAATCTGTTGAAACTTTATTTTGACTTGTAAACTGATGAAACTTTATTTCTAACTGGTAAACTTTTGAAGCTTTATTTTTAACTTGTAATTGTTGAAGCTTTAATTTTAACTTGTAAACTGTTGAAACTTTATTTTAACTTGTAAACGGTTGAAACTTTGTTTTATTTCTATCAGACAAACAGATAGAACTTTATTCTTAACTTGTAAACTGGTGAACCTTCATTTTATTTCTAACATATAAACTGTTATAACTCTATTTTGAAGCACATAAACTATTAAAACTTTATTTCCAACGTGTACACTATTAAAACTTTATTTCAGCTTGTAAACTGTTCAAACTTTATTTTTTATCTTGCACACTATTTAAACTTTATTTTAAAACTTGTAAACTATTGAAACTTTATTTTTAACTTGCAAACTATTGAAACTTTATTTTATTTCTAACATATAAACAGATAGAACTTTATTCTTAGCTTGTAAACTGGTGAAACTTCATTCTATTTCTAACATACAAACAGATAAAACTTTACTCTTAACATACACACACTATTGAAACATTAGTTTTAACTTGTAACTCTTAAAACTTTATTTTTAACTTGTTAACAGTTGAAACTTTGTTTTATTTCTAACATACAAACAGATAGAACTTCATTCTTAACTTGTAAACTGGTGAACCTTCATTTTATTTCTAACTTGTAAACTCTTGAAACTTTATTTTGATATACAAACAGCTAAAACTTTATTTCTAACGCATACACCATTGAAACTTAATTTCTAACTTGTAAACTCTTGAAACAGTTATAATTTTATTTTTAACTTGTAGACTGTTGAAACCTTATTTCTAACATATAAACTGTTATAACTCTATTTTGAAGCACATAAACTATTAAACCTTTATTTCCAACGTGTACACTATTAAAACTTTATTTCAGCTTGTAAACTGTTCTAACTTTATTCTTAACATACATACACTATTGAAACATTAGTTTTAACTTGTAAACTCTTGAAACTTTATTTTTAACTTGTTAACGGTTGAAACTTTGTTTTATTTCTATCATAGAAACAGATAGAACTTTATTTCTAACGTACACACAATTGAAACTTTATCTTATTTCTAACATACAAACAGCTGAAACGTTATTTCTAATGCACATACTATTGGAACTTTTCTTTTAACTTATAATCTGTTGAAACTTTATTTTGACTTGTAAACTGATGAAACTTTATTTCTAACTGGTAAACTTTTGAAGTTTTATTTTTAACTTGTAATTGTTGAAGCTTTAATTTTAACTTGTAAACTGTTGAAACTTTATTTTTAACTTGTAAACGGTTGAAACTTTGTTTTATTACTATCAGACAAACAGATAGAACTTTATTCTTAACTTGTAAACTGGTGAACCTTCATTTTATTTCTAACATATAAACTGTTATAACTCTATTTTGAAGCACATAAACTATTAAAACTTTATTTCCAACGTGTACACTATTAAAACTTTATTTCAGCTTGTAAACTGTTCAAACTTTATTTTTTATCTTGCACACTATTTAAACTTTATTTTAAAACTTGTAAACTATTGAAACTTTATTTTTAACTTGCAAACTATTGAAACTTTATTTTATTTCTAACATATAAACAGATAGAACTTTATTCTTAACTTGTAAACTGGTGAAACTTCATTCTATTTCTAACATACAAACAGATAAAACTTTATTCTTAACATACACACATACACACACTATTGAAACTTTATTTTCAATCTGTAAACTGTTGAAACTATATCTTTCATTTACAAATAGTAGAACGCTTAGTCTAACTTGTAAATCTTAAAACATTTCATATGGACGATGATGATAATAGATGAAATAGTGTCAAATAAATTAAGATAGCTTACACTTCTGATACAGGGATAGCAATCGACTGCGATCCATGTGTAAAGAGCTTGTTAGACTACGGAAGAGAGAAGTGTGTTATGTTGCGTGTGGCGCGTGAGTGTCCTCCCATTTCATTCCATTCATCAATTCGTCTCATTGATAGAGACAGGTAGAACTCATGGTTCTCATAACGTATGCAATGGAAAGTTTTAGGCAACCTTCGACAGTTGGCTAAATGTCGCCCTGGCGCGAATGCATACTACGTTGAGACAGAGGCAATCACTTGCAAACATGACGCAGAGAGGTTTAACAAGATTGACCATTGCCGAATGTCCCCTGCGGTATACATAGCTACGGGTTTCACCGCCGCCCTTTACAGGAACGCCCGTCGAAAGGAAGTATTACACCGAACTTCATTTGCAACGTTCAAGTTGACTGATAGCAGATTCAACTTAATGATAGTATTCGCCAGTCCGAAGACTGCCCAGGGCAAACCGCGAGGAGGTTCTATCATGTCTTGCCCCATGGTGGCCCTTAAGAGAGCCGATGGTTCGTTCTCGGGAGTAACGTCATCTTACACCCTACCAATTCTGCTGAGAGAGTCTTTGACTCTCTCTTTGGTAGCACTGTCGACTTCCACACTAGCTGGCGCATGGCTAAAAAGTGGAATGTAGCGCCATTCCGTTGGATTGACAGCAGTTGCTGTCATCGGATTGCCAATCCGAGCAAGATTATTAAAAACTCTGTCTTGCTCCTCTAGCCTGACAAACTCCTCAAATAAATTTCGCGGCCTTAACTGCGGTCCGCGAGGAGAGCTGACTTGACTGTTCGGCGTCTGCATGATTGAAATGAAATGAAATGAGAGGCAGTGGTTTATATACCCCTCTAACGCGACGCAACGTTCAAGTTGACTGATAGCAGATTCAACTTAATGATAGTATTCGCCAGTCTAAAGACTGCCCAGGGCAAAGCGCGTGGAGGCTCTATCATGTCTTGTCCCATAGTGGACGATTATACGGTAGTGTGTTAGTAGATTTCAATCACTGAAAAAGGAAGATGAGAATCATTTCATTTGTCTCATCAACGTTTATCATGGGAGCAATCATTGAAGGGGCATCTAATGAATTACATTTCACTCTACTCCATATCATAAAGACTAACCTTTGTCGAATGGCTGAAGTACTCTGACCTGGCGAGAGAAAACGTCACGTTGAGTATGAAGTCGAACGCCCAACATGAGCAACGGCTCAGAGGTTTCGGTCTAACAAACGACGAACAACCCGTGCAACACAATCCCTCTACGGCAGTACCGCCGTCCCGAAGGAACGCTCGAGCAAAGGAGGTATTACAGCGATGATGTGCTTTATGAGCAGAAGTGAATCTCTTGATAGCAAGAGACTATTCAACTAGATACCAAGTCAAAACAACCTGATAGCAGGACAAATGTATAGTCAGTAATTTACACTTAGTGAGGAATGATAGATTTGAGTGTAGTGAGTGGCACTCGATCCCGTCGACAGCCCGAAGGCCTTGTACTGATCACTAGGGAAGTGAGAGATCTTCCCCGATACCCGCTCTTTACAGCTGAAGACATCATTGTCACTGCCCCGAAGTGGTAACAGGAACGCCGAGTCAAAGGTAGTGATCAGTAGCTGGGATCTAACCCCTCAAAGCTGCCTTAGACTTAGCTAAATTTGAAATCTGATAGCAGATTTGAACTCAGCATACTTGAAAACCTTGAGGAAACATCCCAAGTTATTGCTTTGATCAGCTTGATAGCAAGCCGTAGAGAGCTTGATTCACCAGCGTTTTGCAATGGAGATGTTTAGAGGCCACCCATGACAAGATAGCTAAGACTCAACCGATTGGCGTTCAAAGTGCTACGTTGAGAGCTGTGTCAAATGCCCAACATGAGTTGCCCCAGCGGTTACGGTCTCAAATATGACACATTCCCTTGCCACACTTATCACTACGGCATCGTCCGCCGTCCCGAAGGAACACCCTGTCAGTGGAATATTACAGCAAAACTCTCCGTGTCTTGCTCGCTTTCAGTGAAAAGCCGCTTATACCATGAGAAGACTGGCTCAGACATCATTAAAAATGCTTTCATTGACTTCAACAGGGTCGAAAACCCCAGAAAACCTCCAAAACTAGTGAATTTAAAATTTTCAACTTTTTAGCACTACTTATGAAACTTTATAAGTAGTCCATCACTTAGGACAGGTCAATAGCGACCGAACCTTTTTTGAATCAAGTCAAACGGACTTGTAGAAGCAAAGTTACGAGCCTTTAAAGTTTTGGAGTCTTTTATGGCCTGGAGACGAAGGCCATCTCCTGGCGAACCTCTAAGTCTGACGGCTTAGCTGATATCAGCAATGAAATTTTCTAAGTCGGTTTCTTACAGAAACTTGGAATTTGGAATGTCCGAAGCTATCATCGGAGCTCAGAGAGACGACCTACCTCTGACAATCGTTCTCCTCTAAATGACAAGTCTCCGTCGGTTCCCAGCTTATATAGTGTGTGGCGATCAGCTGATGACGTAACACCCATCATCCAAACACTAAAAATCCCGTCTTTCTCCGGTTCTAGTGCTCCGATTGAGCTGGAAATATACCATTTCCATGTAGAATTTGATGCTGAATCCGAATCTGGCCTCCGTTTTCCCATCCGATGCTTCGTTTTGGCTCTATAGTAGGCAGCCATCGCAAAAATTCTAACTCTGTCGTTTTTCCGAAAAATGTTGAAAATTTTTCTCGCCGATGACTTGAAACTCTCCGATTGATATGAAACTCACCATACAGATAAAGAATCTGACGCTGATTCCAAATCTGAAATCCGTTTTCCCATCCGATACTTCGTTTTGAAGCTAGAGCCCAAAACGTCCCAAATTCTAACTCTGTCGTTTTTCGCCAATGTCCCAAAATCTTAAATGGCGTCTCACATCTAAACGAAGACAGATAGGAACAAGCCGATTCTTTCACTGAATTTGTCTCACTCTTAACTTTCAAACGAGCTATGGCACGACAAAATCCATCCACTGGAAGCCAAAATCGAAGCAAGCTGTCCAGAGGGGGGGGGGACGTCAGCGAAAATTTTTTCTCTCCGATTGAGCTGGAAATACACCATTTCCATGTAGAATTTGACGCTGAATCCGAATCTGGCCTCCGTTTTCTCATCCGATGCTTCGTTTTGGCTCTACAGTAGGCAGCCATCGCAAAAATTCTAACTCTGTCGTTTTTTCGAAAAATGTTGAAAATTTTTTCTCACCGATTGACTTGAAACTCACCATACAGATAAAGAATTTCACGCTGATTCCAAATCTGAAATCCGTTTTCCAATCCGATGCTTCGTTTTGAAGCTAGAGCCCAAAACGTCCCAAATTCTAACTCTGTCGTTTTTCGCCAATGTCCCTGCACTCCGACCTAAAATCTTGTAACCGCTCTAACTTGTGAACGGCTGCTCCGATTGACTCGCAACCAAAAATGTGGTTGAGCAGTGTTTTCTCCTCTTTCAAACGAGTAGCTGTAAGACAAAATCCGTCCACTAGAACCAAAGTTAGAACAAAGGGGGGGGACGTCAGCGAAATTTGATGAAACAAACTTTGGTAAAGGTCCCAGGTCGAAATTCCACACTTTGGAAAATTTTTAATTTTTCCCATACAAAGTCACTCTGACACTTAGGATTTTTTCAGGTGAGCTCCGACCTAAAATCTTGTAACCGCTCTAACTTTTGAACGAAGACAGATAGGAACAAGCCGATTCTTTCACTGAATTTGTCTCACTCTTAGCTTTCAAACGAGCTATCGCACGACAAAATCCGTCCACTGGAAGCCAAAATCGAAGCAAGCTGTCCAGAGGGGGGGGACGTCAGTGAAAATTTTTTCTCTCCGATTGAGCTGGAAATACACCATTTCCATGTAGAATTTGACGCTGAATCCGAATCTGGCCTCCGTTTTCTCATCCGATGCTTCGTTTTGGCTCTACAGTAGGCAGCCATCGCAAAAATTCTAACTCTGTCGTTTTTTCGAAAAATGTTGAAAATTTTTTCTCACCGATTGACTTGAAACTCACCATACAGATAAAGAATTTCACGCTGATTCCAAATCTGAAATCCGTTTTCCAATCCGATGCTTCGTTTTGAAGCTAGAGCCCAAAACGTCCCAAATTCTAACTCTGTCGTTTTTCGCCAATGTCCCAAAATCTTAAATGGCGTCTCACATCTAAACGAAGACAGATAGGAACAAGCCGATTCTTTCACTGAATTTGTCTCACTCTTAGCTTTCAAACGAGCTATGGCACGACAAAATCCATCCACTGGAAGCCAAAATCGAAGCAAGCTGTCCAGAGGGGGGGGACGTCAGCGAAAAATTTTTTCTCTCCGATTGCTTTCAAATTCACCATACAGATGCAGAATTTCACGCTGAATCCGAATCTGGCCTCCGTTTTCTCATCCGAGGCTTCGTTTGGGCCCTACACACCAAAACGTCCCACATTTTAACTCTGCCAAAATTTTGAAGAAACAGTTTTTCTCGCCGATTGAGCTGGAAATCACATCACAGATGCAGAATTTGACGCTGAATCCGAATCTGGCCACCGTTTCACCATCCAAGACAACCTAGGCGGTCGCCCATGTCAACCTAGACGGTCGCCCACGTCAACCTAGACGGTCGCCCACGTCAACCTAGACGGTCGCCCAAGTCAACCAGGCGGTCGGACCAACTCACTCGAGTCTCACACTCTGTCGTTGCAGAGGGGGGGGAGTCAGCGAACATGTTGTGAACCAACCTGGCCGGCACACCACGACAGACTCTGTCGTTCCAGAGGGGGGGGCGCGCTGTGTTTATTCTGGACCTTTTGTTACTACTAATGTTTCGTGGCTTTCTTATTTTCTTCCTCGCTTCAGATAACAGATTGGAATAATATTCGCTATAGATTCTTACTCCTTTATCCGCAAAGTCAACCAGTTGGATTCCCGAAGCGTTCCGAAAGACCGTCAGCATCAACGACCGGCGATGTGATGTTCCGGATCGCATTTTCAAAGGGGCAGACTCGCCTGATTTTCGCCACTCTGCAGATTCTCGCTTACTTTGAGGCAGATACAAACTTAAAGGTGTTTCATCCTCTGTAAGGATGCAGTTCAGAAACTGATCTCCGTGCATTTCGAGGAGATCCAAATTTGACTGTGCCGCCAGAAGTCTGTTCTCCTTCATTTCAGGTGACAGAAACTTCGGTACGAAACGTGATGCCAGTTTGCGATATCCAAGTCTTTCGATGATGTCATGACAGGAGTGATAACTGATTCGCAACTCTCTTGACAACTCACGGATGGTTATCCTTCTGTGTGCTGTAATCACTTCATCGCACTGACTCGATTTCTCTTCCGGAATCTCCTCCGGCCGACCAACAGTTGAAAAATCTTGCTCCACAGATTGTCTTCCGCGTTTAAATTCGCTTATCCAGAAATAAGCAGTAGTTCTCGATGGAGCTTTACTTCCATATGCCAGGCTTAATTCCTTTAGAATGTCACCATTAGCGAAGCCGCGGATCAGGAGGTATCGTATCACACTGCGATATTCGACTGAAGACACGCTTGTCACATCCATCATGAAAACTGATAGAACAAAGAACCATCGTTGACACGGATTTCTTAATGAATGCGTGCTGAATGAACTTCACTGATTGATATCGTAACACATGAAGCAATTAACAAAAGACGTGCAATATTCATGGCAAAGATATCCGTCAAATAAGGTACAAATCAAAATCAATCTAACTATAACAATAAGACAAATCGGATCTCGATCAATTCAGAAAATACAGAAATTCATGTTAAAATGTAAAAATATTTTTTAAAAATAGAAAACTGACCGGAAAAATTTCGGCGACCATATTTCTCATGCCTTAAAGACCTAAATTTACATCTGAAGTAGTATTCGTTATCACAGGTTATCTGCAAGTAGGTTAGTCCGGGACATTTTGGATCACACCACGTATGTTTGATGATTAATATAAAATTTGTACCTCAGCTAGCCGATTTGCTATTCTGCCGCAATCCCTACTCCCGTGCATGCATGAAAGAAATGTATTTAATGGTATTTAATTAAATTTGAAAGAATAGTAGAGAATATTGCAATCAATTATCCCGTTTTCCGTACTTATATCACTGACGTACATTATAGTGGCGTTATCATACAAATATAAATTATGCATGAAATGACCGCAAATATAACATGAGTTTATAAATTTCATGTATATAGTTTACATCCAAGCTTGTGGTATTATTTAATATTAGATTGCTGTAAAAGTGCTGTGTCATCGTATATTATTTGTTATCATGTCATTTTATTACTACATTATCGTAACATAATCATTATGTATGTTATAGGCCTACAGTATACTGTTAACCCGGAAAGTTTTGGTTCACTAAATTTTCGCGAATTGACAAAAAAACATTTAGCAAATTCGCTCAATTCTCATTCACTGCGAAAATTGCAGCAAATCGAAATCTTTGTTCGTGAATTAATAATAGATCACTTATAAAGTAGATTAATAGCTTTAAGATGTGCTTCTATATGCTAGCAATAAGTCCAAATAGGAATGACGATGAAATATTCACAAGTGGAGTATAGAAATAATACTCAATTAGTTTGTTTCCGTAGGCATATGAGGTGAATAGAAAATTAAAATAGAAAAGAAACACTTGATTGATCCAAAAATAACCCGTGGTTGAAGCGCATCAGGTTTTTACCCACCTTCTATTATTCAGGATCAAAATGCTTAACCCTCATCGGCCCACCAGTCTACATATGTAGACATCGCTTGTAGTAAGTTATGTATAATTGCAAATATGTTAACTGCGGGATTTTCCTTTCATTTTTATGAGCAAATATGTTAACTTTGTTGGATGAGAAACTCTTGAATCTCCATGTTTAAAAGTTTGAATTTAAACGTTACTTATACTTAATCAGCCCGGCAGTCTACATAGGTAGACACTAAAATTATTATGCTCCTTGTGTTTTGCCGGTTGCCGTAATCGATATCGACCACTCGCAGTCACGTGTGTTTTATGATTATATCTATCGTCATGTCCTGCTTTCTGAAATTCCTGCTTCCTCCCAAATGTTACATAATACGGTCGCTTTGTCTGCCACTGTGACTACATCATAATGTCATCAACATGTTGCAGTATGGATAAAGATACACAAAACAAGTCGCCTTCTACAATATTATGTCCTGATCGAGAGATAGAGGGAAAACGCGGCCACGCTGTCAACCAAGAACTGTGTATGGGCTATTATGAGTCAACGCACAGTCTGATAAAAGATTGTCAGACAATGCGCAGGAACAAACAATAGCGCTAAAATCCAATAGCACGTTAGCGATGCTACGAATGTTAGCATCCGATGTCAATAAGTGTAGTCACAACATACAACTCCGTGATGCCTCGAAGTGGACGTCGACTCTGCGCAGAAGATGTTCTGCATAGACTAAACACAGTATCCCGACGATGATAGCTCAAGTGACACCGACAATTCGAGTCAGAACTCTGACATAGAGAGCGAGCCTAGTGACATCGGTGGACAGACGCATGAATCTGTGGCTGGAGAACTTGAGCATGGATAGCTAGATGTAAGGGGATCCATGACTTGAGTTATACGACGATATAAGCGACGACGAATTTTTTGAGAACGTTTCCGGAGATTCGGATACTTCTGAAGTTCACATGACTGATGAAGATGCTGACAATGTTTATGTATCACCATCAGGTATTTCATGGACCGACTCAGCTCCGCCAGCTCGTCATCTTCAGCGTAATGACATTCGTTTTCGCGATGGTGCTACGGTGAACCCTGCAAACGAACTTCAAGCCTTTTCGTTGTTCCTAAACGAAACCATTCTGCGAACCATACATCGATGGACTAATAGACGATTGAATCTCCGAAAGCGGCGCATGATTTCTTTCCGTGAGTTGAAAGCATGGCTGGGTGTGATCATACGAGCAGGAGCTGATCGCGATGGAATGTCCAGCATAAATTCACTGTTTTCAAGGAATGATAGCAAACCATTCTATAGATGCACGCTTTCGAAAAATCGAACGAAAGAAATACTGGAGACAATTTCTTTGGATAACAAAGTTACCAGAGCACAACGACAATCGTGCGACAAACTCGCTGCTGTCCGGGAAATCTGGACGTTGTTTGTGCTGGCCCTGCGACAGCATTACGTCCCTTCTGATTCTCTAACTGTTGATGAACAGTTATACGGATTTCGCGGATATGCACCCGGTCGGTGCTACATGCCTGCAAAACCCGCAAAGTATGGAATTAAAGTATTTTGGATTTGCGATGCTTTGAACGGTTACGCTCTGCACGGAATTCCTTATGCCGGCCGTGATGGTGGACGAGCAGTTGGTCTGGCTAGAGACCTTGTACTGGAGCTAACGAAGCCCTTTTATCACAGTCATCGGAATGTCTTCATCGACCGCTATTTCACTTCACATGAACTCATCGTTGAACTTCTGAAGAATGGTCTTACATGCACTGGGACAATCATGTCTAATCGTCGAAGTGTACCAAAGATCATGAAATCAGCTAAAAATGTTGACATTCAAAGTACACGCTTTCTTTGGGATTCGACGAACCGAATCATGTTAGCTTCCTACTGCCCGAAGAGAAATAAAAATGTATTGTTGATGAGCTCATGCCACACAAAGAACGAAGTGAATTTGTCGAGAGAAGACCGCCTCCCTCAAGTAATCGACGACTACAATCACGGCAAAGGAAGAGTGGACGTCCTTGACTCTTGCATCGAGGATTTTTCATGTAAGAGGAAGACGAATAGATATACTCTAGTTTATATGTTCAACATGATTGATGTTGCTCTTTTCAATGGATTCACCATCATGAAAGCAAATGGATACAGAAAGTCTCGGCTCTATTTTGTGAAACAGGTGGCAGCTCAGTTAGCTGAGGAGAACATGCACCATCGATTCAACGACAAGAAAGTGTACGCTCAAACAAAGGATGCATTTATATCCTTTGGATTTTCGTCGAAATCCACTGTGCATGCATGTTCTCAGGTACGAAAGCCAACAAAGTGTCAAATGAAGCGATGCCGTAAGTCCACTCGAAATGCTTGTGTTTCCTGTACAAAACGTGTCTGCAGTGAACACCTGATCAGGCAAGTCAAGTGTCAATTGTGTCATGATTGTAAATGATAGTGATGATCATGATTCCTCTTTGTTGCCTCTTTGAAACTGCACTTTTGATGGATTAAAAATGTTCAGTTTTGAGATTATATTTCAACTTTACTGCAAAAAGGATGGAAAAATAGTTCATAGGCCTAATAATAATATCTATTGTTAAGAAAATTATTCAACTACCTTATAAAAACTACATTTGCTTATATAATGTCAATAATTTATCAGTGAGCTATCTGATTGACCTACAGTGCAGCAATATCCCTATAGATGCATCATAAGTCGATTATAGAAATTTGTCTACATATGTAGACAGGTGGGCTGATTAAGGTGTAAAATTTGCCGGGCTGTTGAGGGTTAAGGACGTGTTTAATCAATTCACGAGAATGCAGTCATTGTTCTGTGACATGACTGACATGTACTTTTATTTATGTGACGACATGCATCCTATTTGCGCTATTTAAGTTGAAAACACCTCAACTGATGCACTAGATTTGTATTTCTTAGATGCAACATGAAAACTGTAATAAAAAATACAAGATACATCATTTCACGCTCAAAAGTAAATCACAAGAAAATTTGACACCATAGGGAATTACGAATATGCCTAAAACTCAACGTTTCCAGCTTTCAATAGCGCAATATATACAATTTCTATTTATATATAATTCTAGGATCTTGATAGAACCAACAAATCAAAACCTTTTCGATGTCTGGTAACTAAGAGACATACAAACATCTGAACAGGCTCAAAAATTTTGATTCAGAAAAGCATGCATTAAGAAATTCAACGTCCAGCTGAAGGCAATGTCTTAAGTCCGTTACAATTTACGTTATCCACATTCTGCTGTATAAATAATTTCTTTGTTTACGAGAATAGAATCATTGTTTTGTTGTCAATACAATCATATGATCTGCTATCTACAAAATGTTAATATTTTTTAAGATGTTTGCAAGATATGCGTACAGCTAATGTGCCCAAAATATCAATGTACAATTTTGTACATGTATGTGAAAAGTGCTTGAAATTTTCGAAGTTGTCCATTGTGCTTCTGTTACATCCTTCCATAATAGGAAGCTTTAAACAAGAATTTACAACTTCTGCATACTTCCAAAACTCCTGAAGATTTAGCAGCTACATGTAGATCATTGCCTGATCAACTGAAATTGCTATCAGCGAACAGCTGGTTTCCATTTTGCTCACAAAATTATACTCACAAGACAAAAGCGAAAAATCAGATTTTTATGGTACGAAGCATTGGTGTCTGAAATGCACTAGAAAATATTTGGATGATATTTGAAATCTCAAGATTTCTTTTGAAAACATTTGGTCAAAAAATCTTGTAGTTACTGCTGAATCAAGAAGTCATCAAGCACAAGTATAGTGATAATTTTATTGTTGCGATTTTGCTTAATACTTGTGTTGCTATTATTGTTTCAACAGATGCGTCATTAGTATCCATACTTTAGAAAGGAGTTATCACTTCCCTGACTTATCATTCATGGAACTAATAATATATTCCTGCCCCATATCCTATCCGGCCATTGACACTACAGGCAAAGCAGGGAGCTGTCGAGTTTCTTAAACCTGTGATGCTTCAAGGTGCTCTGGGACCCTACCTCCAAAATAACTTTTTTGTTCGTAGGTAAAATTTGAGCCCGTTACCTTCAGAACCCTGTCCATATCATAATTCACTTCCAGTCAACCCATCAAATCAATTCAGTATCGGAGTTATGATATTTTCTTCAGTTACCATTTAATGTCATAGAATTCATCAATTCAATTATTAAAGCGAGTATTATCCAATTTTCACGTCTTTGGATTTAATCAAGTTCGAACAATAAAAGTAACAATTCCCTTTGAAATTATTGTCAAGTAGATTATAGGAAGTGACAGGTTTCCATGTACAAAAACAAGTACAATGTGACGAGATCTTTTTTGTAATCGATCCTTCCCTTCACACCCATGATTCTCTACTACCAATCTTTCTCAAATCTCTTCACACAGTCATTACTTCAATACTCCTGTCGGTGAGTTGATTGCTCTTGAAGCTGATTGCAGGAAGTATTGATAATTCTGCTTTTTATCTGTAGAATTTAATACAAATTCACAAGAACAAAGGTGAGATTTGCAACATAATATTTTGATAATCTTTGCTGTCTTCATTAGTGCCTCTATTTTCATGTATTAACTTAATTCGCGCTCTACTTCGAGCGAAGAGAGTAGACAGCACATAAATGTAGCCGGTCAGAAATATTCCAAACCGGGGCGGCGAAGAATGGCGACCAGTTACACCTCCGAGATAATTGCCATAAGTAGCAGGCTGAAGCCGAATTTGACATGAACATCCTCGATCAGAGGACAAGTCCGAATCCGAAATCAGGTATTCGACCCCGACTGTAATATTTCATATTCATCAAATATCATGAACGTGCAATATATGACATCTTATTTAACTATTCAAATAAAGGCCCCACACAAGTACAGGGTACTGTTATATACATATATATATATATATCTTTGAAAATAGGTATCCTGAGTAAATATGTAGTCAGAAAAAGCTTGCTCATCAGGAATATAAAATTTTAATTAACAAATTTTATATTCCTGATTAGCAAGTTTTTTTTCTGAATATATATATATATATATATATATATATATATATATATATATATATATACACTTAATTTTATTCAACGTAATACTGACAGCAATACATTACACATTATATAGTATAAGGATTGTTAGATATCCTAATTAAACTCCATGTCTTCGATCAAATGATCACAGCACAAACAGCGAATATTGCCACATTTCTTAACTCTCCTTACTGTTTTCCTGTTGTTGTTTTGTAGGATTCTCAGTAATGCTGGAGGTTGCGTATATGTCGTTCAAATTCGATAATCAGAAAAGGGTTTAGTTAGTTTTAAGGCTGAGAAGACGGGAGAAACTATATTGCTGTAAACTCTAGGATTATTTGGGTAGTAAGTTTCAATGTAATGAAAAGCTTTTTCATCACTGTTTGCACTATTATTCCTGCACTCGAGAAGGGACTTCGTTGTCGCATTGCTTACAACTGTGGTGGGCAACGCGTGGCCCGCGGGTCACTTGGCGGCCCATCGTGACATATTGGGTGGCCCGCCACCGCTTCTCATATCTCAAGTGGCTCGCGGACATTATTGGAACCACTCGTAAATTGCTCCTCGAAAATTGATCTCGAAAATGTGATCATGACCTGCGCCTGCAGGGACGAAAGGTCCTCAGCATTGTGCATGTAGCTATCAAGAAACACATCGTTTTACTTGGGTTTTCCATCACACAAATTATTTGAATCGATTATGTGAAATTGATTCACTTCGACTTCGACCTTTGGGAGGTGCATCTAAGTAGTCGACCAAACGACGGGAGATCATATTGATATTGAACAAAGTAAAAGGGTAACTCCCCTTTGTATTATAGTCGAATTTCTATTCAAGTTAAAGTTCCAAAATTACGACAAGTACTTCGGCGACCCGCGCCTTCAGAGGTCGATAAAACTAAGGAGTCATCTAAAAATGAGTTCAGATTGCTTGTTGGTGCATATCTGCTGGATACGATAGGTCTAAATTTCAATTTTGTGGCAACTCTAACTTAATATGACCAAAATCGTCAAAGTGTATATTTTTAAAGGGATTTACTAATTTGTACACCTTAAGCTGTCCATATAGAAATGAAGTAAATGGATGAAATTTGCTGATAAAATCTACTTCATTTCATATAAACAACTATGAAAAGTTTTACAGAATTTCCTGATAATGTTAATGGTTGAATTAATGTGGTAGTTGCTATTATCCCTCAAATGTTCATTTAGCATATATTTACTTTACTCTTCGTAATTTAGTATTACGGAGGAGCCTCCTTTATCTGATTTCGTATTATGTAGCTCTTCTCTTTCTCTTAGTTTTTTCAAAGAATTTTGTTCATTTATGTATTGAGTGCTGTGCTATCGGCTTTTATTTTTCCAAGTTGGAAGGGACCCATTGGAACATTCAAGTTGGGATGGATAAAAGCCTCTACTTTATGATTCGATTTATTTCATGCGACCAGACTTCTAGAATCACCGCCGGTGTTCATTATCAGGAACAAGACGCAAAATGGTCAGGTTTGTACAGGTTTACGACATTGTAGCATCGACTGGAGTTAGAACGTCTTAGTTTACAACCACAAATTGTGAAGGCAATTGGTCACAATGATCAAAAATAATGCAATCATGCATGTATCTATTGGATTTTTTTCATGAATTTTTAATATCATGTTGCTTTAACTTATTTTACAAAGAGCACGAGTTTCGGGAAAGATTTTTTGCCGTCACTTTTGTCGAGTTTTTCATGAGCAGAAGATTCAGTTTTGTGGTCTGAAACTACTGAACGCAAAATACTCAAAGTAATAATGGATGCTAAGAAGACAGTACTTTAGGAAGAAGCAATCAGGGATTAAATGACAGACTGTCTGCTTTATAACTATATAGGAGCGTCAACAATCAAGCCAAAATTCCTGCATGTCTTGCCTTCTTATACAGTAAATTTGGACAACCTGTAATGTTTTTCTCTACATAGCCTTATCCCGGTTCGTGTAGTGGGGATAAGAGAGAAAATAATTTATCTAATACCATCTTCAGAAGATGGTTTTGAATAATTTTTATTTCACTATCACTGAATATTCCTAATAAAAAAATGAATTGAATTCCATCCATGTGATAGGATTCAAATTAATCTTTGAATTAGCATGTGTACATCCCCGATTAAATCTGTATAAATGCGAGTAAGCTTAGGTCATACAAACCCCAATGAATGCATTGAAAACGTAAATATTAAAATGAGGGAATTCTAAACTTGATAAAAATGCCATTTTTGTATGTCCCTTTTCATACAATTACTAGTGGCCATATTTGTTGAAATTATTGTAAGAATATTACATAACAAAACATACCGGCACATGTGCAACTCCGCTTCCTATGCAGGATTTTCGAAACCATTCCCTGCGCCCCTTTCAGCACTGTATCCTGAGGCTAAGTACAACCACACACTATTTTCCCTAAGTTCGTAAAACGACATGACATCCAGCAATGATGCACCGAAATGAAATTTCTCAGCCGAGTTTCATACTAAAGCAAAACATCAGCGTCATGGTCTGTGCTTGAATGAAGAATGAAATGAAAACAATCGTATTTGCATCTTATCAACGAGGTGGAACTTTTCTTCCATCTCGGTAAAATTGACAAAACAGTGAATTTTAGCATTTGTTTAAAATGTTGTTTTAAATATTTTCACAATGGGAATTTATTGTTGCAATTAAGTGTGTGCATGATAATACTATAAATGAAATAAAAAATAATAAAAAAATTAAATTAAATTAATAAGAAAAGAGTAATAATTCTCTTACTTAATGGATAAAATCAGATTGGCATAATGCCACAAAAACAAGATTATATTATCCTCTAAACCTGTGAAGGTAGTCTGCCATGATATGAAAAATGTCGAAGGGCAATATTTTTATCTTGCCCATCTGGGAGGACAAGGATTAATTTTCATAGAACTGTTCGTGTAATCACATTGGTCATTGGATATTTGTCATAAATTTAGAGGATAAACTATTCTATAAATCCAACGGGCAATAAAAAATTGTAGAAAACCGAATTTCTACATTTTCTTGCCCTTCCGGCTTCATAGAATCATGAATTTCTATATAGTACAGTATATCGGGATGAGACACTACCGATATCTACATACATTAGTAGTCCTGTTTTGAAGACAGTTGATTGGTAAGTATCACGATTATACTTTGTCAAAGTGACTTTCAAATGTGTTGTCGATGGTTGTAGCACAAATTGTAGAACCCAAATAGAAAACAAGATCATACTATTTCATTTCATTGTTTCCCAAAAGACGCTGAAAGATTCAGGAAAATATTGGCTGCAAAATATTCGAGAATTTGAAGAGGGAATTTGGAATCACATAATATCAAGAACATCTACTCGCACAACGACTTATTAGAATCCGGTGAATTTGTTATTCCTTTTGCTCCCAGTTGACTCATTTTTGCAACTCCATTCTGGGAAAGTTGTCTGATATCAAGGAACTCTACTATATCGAAAAGTCAAGACAGTTAAAAATGGCACATAATTATGCTGAACAACAAAGCTTTGGCTTCAAGTGGAATATAGAAAAGTTCAGCTCTTTTAACTCATTCTTTCTTACACGAATTAGCTATTCAAGCACTGTAGCAATACAACTTCATTGACATTTTGGTAGCGCTTCAAATTTTCCGTTGTATTATTGATGTGATTAATGTTCATATCTTTTTGTGGTTTCAAGTATGTCCTCTTCGGACAAATTCATTCGAGTGCCGTTTCAGCTGGTATCGACATTCTTCATGTGGAAAAAATTTGATATCTGTAAAGGATGTAACTGATGCAGAAAGAGCAAAATGATTTCCTTTCTAAGCATTCTGAAGTGTCCCAAAACTATGCCCAAAACTTTTAACGCTGCTGCTGATCGCTCAGAATCAATTAATTTGGATTTTCTCGAGATGTTTTTCAATCATACCTGAACCCACAAACTCGGACTTAAGAAGAAAGGCATTAGATGTAAAGCTTAGATGGATTTATAGTCAGAAAAGTCATCATTAAACGTTGTAGTCCTTCGTGTTGTTTGATTTAAATCAAGTGAGAAGAGACGTCGTCCGACACTGCTTCAACGTAGATGAACAGGATTATTTGCAATATTTTCTTGCCATGGTTTGATTGTACCAACAAATTGTCTGATCGACATGACCATAAAAGCATGGAATTTATTGAAAATCCGCATAAAGAAAGCCCGAAAAAATCCTATCCACAAGAACTAATACAAAGTCTTCGAAATCATTTGTTGGCAGGAACTTTCATCGCGATGACTTGAAATTGGACATCCATTTCAATTTTCTGTACTGAAATTATTCGTCAATTGTTGTATGAAAAATTACATATCAGTATGGAAATCTGGATGTATAGGCTATCCGTCCAAGTCTGTATTCGAAAGATGCAGAAGTCGTCTAGCAAATCCTCATGTATTTTTCTTGAAATAAGCGATCGATTTATACAAAGTTGTTTGTTAAGAACGATTGAAATGGATGGCTCCGAAAATTCTACAACTTCAGTCAATTGCGTAATACACAATCTATCCTCTATCAAAACCATAAAGTAAAGCTCGTGGAATATTATGAAGAAACATTTATGCACTAGCTGTGCGAGTAGATGTTCTTGATATTATGTGATTCCAAATTCCCTCTTCAAATTCTCGAATATTTTGCAGCCAATATTTTCCTGAATCTTTCAGCGTCTTTTGGGAAACAATGAAATGAAATAGTATGATCTTGTTTTCTATTTGGGTTCTACAATTTGTGCTACAACCATCGACAACACATTTGAAAGTCACTTTGACAAAGTATAATCGTGATACTTACCAATCAACTGTCTTCAAAACAGGACTACTAATGTATGTAGATATCGGTAGTGTCTCATCCCGATATAATATACTATATAGAAATCCATGGCTATGAGGTATCATATTTCCTGCATGATATTGAGTTCTGACACTAGTGCGAGGAACTGCAATGATATCTCAATGCATTCAATACATAGATTGTCAATGCAAGAACTACTTTTTAAATGCACTGATAAAAATGCAAAGAACTACAATATCATGCTGGAAATGACGGTTGTAGCAGCAGCATGAGCAGCTACTTTTCATAATAGGGTAATAGGGTATACATACTTGTACATAGTTTTCAAAATCTCCTGCAAAACATTCGAAATAGAAATTCAAACGCTGCTCTTATCCATAGAGGAAGAGATTGCACTCCAAACCTGACCACAAATTTTGTTTTCTATCCCAATGATGTTGAAATCGAATCAAGATACGACACGGTCAAAAAAAATTCGAGGGATCCAGGAAACGGAAGATGCCAAAGTTAGACAACTACCCTAGTGGAGAATCCTGTAAATAATTAGGTTATTAAAAGTCATGAACGAATTAATATAAATTAATACTAACAACATAGAGTAACCTACTCCAGTATAGAGTAGGGACTGAAATACGTATAAAGGCTAGTCGACTCAACTTAAGACGGTAAGGGAAATAAATTAATACTTATAAACGATTTTATATTACTATATAAGAATTGAAATAAGAGTTCGTCATGGACCTGACGAGAAGCTAACTTAAAAATAACAAAAGGTGAAAATAAGAATCCCAAAAAACCAAAATTAAGTTTGCTACGTATGGAGTCATCAAGGAGGAACCATGTGGCTGCATGAAGCAAGGTTTCGGCCCCTAACCTCCAACCAATACCACATGGCGGGGCCAGGCCAACCATATCGAATGTAAGACATGGAAGGTCTCTCCAAGTCTGAAGAAACATAGCAAAACCTAACTGAAAATAAAATTTTTGGAATTTTTAGGACAAAAGGAAGCAGATGAAACGAGAAGCTGTTTTCTTAGCCCAACATGCCAATGATGGATGGCATCTGGCGGGGCGAAAAACAACCAAACTTAAAAACGAGGAACCTATTCTTTGAGAAGGACTTTATGCAAGAATTAACCAATAAATTAGCCTTATAACCTCGTCCTTTGAAGATGTCAAAAATGCCCTTAGCTCTTGATGTGAAGGCGGAAGCATCAGATGAAATCCTGGCGAACCTGATGAGTTGGGCAGCAAAATTTTTAAGCCACTGTTCAAAGGCATATAACTCTCGATGAAAGTATACACCACCACTGGGAAGCTGAACTCATCAACCTTATGGTAAACCTCTGTGATGTATTGGCAAACCATCTTCGATCCTGATTTTAACATCCAAATAATTAACACATTTGTTGTTGTCTCCGCTTCTGCTAGCTAAGAGATCTACCGGGTAGATTTCAGGAAGGATCTTATCAAAATGTTTGTAGTTAAACACACAAATGTCGTCGACAGGTACGAGAGAGAAGTTCGGCTAACCAAATCTCTTACTCGCTAGGAGCCCCTCACAAACTTAAACTCCCTGTAAGGTAAAAACAGGTCAGCTAAGAGTGAGCTGGAATTCTCGCCCACAGGTATGCCTCATATTTGCTTGAAGACAAGTCCCCCGAAAGTGACAAAAGTGTTATCCAGGATGAAAGTAATACACTAAGGAATTGGGGACCAGCAGTAATACCCTCTGTATTTTTTATTCGAGAAGAAGGTTCTATAATAGCCAATGCAAATAAAGCTCTTGGAACTGCTAAAAATTAACTCACATAAGTCTTTCAAAGACTCCATAACCTGGTCTAAATTAAGATTCGTATAGAGTGTGGAGAAATCACATACTTGTAAGGAGTGGCAATTCAAACCCGACATCCTGTCTAGGAATTCCCCAGAAGAGTTAATGCTCCAGAAGGCGTTCACACCTGAATTATGCTTGATGGAAAGGCAATAACTACTAAACTTGTCCAGGACCAATTGCAAACCTTTGTTCACAAGTATGGCCAAATCTTTGGAAGTGCTGTTCCTGGCACCAGCTATGAATCTACTCTTATACGGATTCTTGTGCAATTTAGGTATCCAGAAAAGTTTAGGTAAAACCATAAACTTATCTTAAACCGTTATGCCAAAGGAATCCTTGAGGGCGGTGCAATGTTCGGCAATTATGTCATTAATGGAAGAAATTACTGGTGCGTAAGTCTGATTACCAACGGCATTGAAACTTCTAAGGTCTAAGCCTAGTTCGTTCAAGAGGACAATGAGGCAATACTTCCTACACACAATGACAAAATTGTTGGCGGCCTTATCCGCCGAAGTAATGACGTAATTCTTCTGAAAGCTTGAGATGAAGTTTTTACACTCCTTAGATCTTAGTACCTCGTGCGAATGCAAAGATGGAAGGCTAGAACTTAGGAAGGAAATGCGATTTTTAATTATCTTAAGGACAGCCTCCGACCAATCCTGGAAGTCAGAATTCTTAAGGGCGTATTTTCTACAGGACTTTTCAATAAATGCAACTAATGCATTTTTAAATCATGCCGATTTCTACACCAGTTACCGGATACTAATGCCGTAGCTGGCATTAATGTCCGCTGAATTACATTGAAATTTCATTGAGTTAAAAACAGCATTATTGACCGGAAGAAGCACTCTATGTCAAATCTTCATAGAAATTATGCAATGGTCAGAGTTTCTGAGTAAAATTTTCAGATATCCTTATAAAGAACATAGACTGTCATTCAAGAATCATTGTAGACATCGTCATGGAATTCATCTTCATCGGGTTAGAATACCAATAATATAAGACTATAGTAACGATATGAAACCAGTAATGCTGCCATATCGACGAGTGCGCGTCAGCACACGAGACGATAGCAGCATTACTGGTGTCATATCGATACGTAGAAGATAATGATAGATTTCTAGGTCGATAATTATTTATTGACCGACAGCCGAAGGCTGGAGGTCAATAACTTATTATCGACCGTAGAAATCTATCATTATCTCTATTAACGCATGGTAAATTTTCCAGTCGTTTTACAAAATAACGACCGGAAATTTCAAAAAATATATATCTTCTGTTATCTATGTACGTTATGTAACGCAATTATCAAAGATTTCAGTTAAATTGAGTAATTACGGAAGACTCTAATGTATGGCATGATGATTTTTATGATCCATTGATTGACGAATTTGAGCAACAATTTGAGCAGCAAAACTGGTTTTCGATGATAAATTTTGCGAACGTTCCTAAAAAAGGTAATGATTCAGGATGATATTTGGTTTACTTCAAGGCCATTGGGACACAATACCCTGAAAAAGATGTTACAGACAATGACAAAAGAGATCGGAATTCAAGGGAGAAAAACTAATCATAGTCTGAGGGCTACTTGTGCCAGTCGTCTTTACAACGCGGGAGTTGACGAACAGATGATTATGGAAAGAACAGGTCATCGGTCAGTGCTCGGGGTTCGCTCTTACAAAAGAACATCGGATTTGATGATCAAAAACACTTCCATGATTCTTAACAGCGAGGTTTTGTTTTCAGAAGTCAAGAGGCAGTGTCCACGTGTTCAACAACATGCGTGTGGCATCAATATCAACATTCGAGACTGCCAAGTTACAATTGTGAATAAACCTCCAGCTGAAGGTGATATTTCTCGAGATGATCAAGTCTGATCGCTATGACTTTGCATTTCTTGTTAAAATGTTGAAATAAAGATATGTTTTTTGACATAGATAATGACCTCTAAAGTAAAAATAATGACCGGAAATATTACATAACCATGCGTTAAAATAGTCATATTAATTATGAGATGTCTATTTCCTCCATTACTGGTGTCTGAAATCAATGATTCATAAAGACAGGTTTCTCTAAGATATCAATGTCCCATTCGATATCAAAGGAAAATCTTAGGTTCCAGTTCAATCGATCATTTCTTAAACAGTCGACTTAGCTCACTGACGCATTCAGAGCAATAGATTTTTTAACAATTTATTAACAAATTCAAACATATTTTCACAATATGGAAATCAATATGTAGGCAGTTGATCAGATGACGTGATGATATTTTATTGAAATATCCAGGATAACAGCATCATTGCTTGTATCTTCTGAGCAATACAAAATTGCCATCGCCATAGAAGTAGATAATACACCATTTACAACTCAAGTTCAGTCAATCAGAATTGAAGTTAGTCCATGATATCTAAATCAGAATTCAAGTTGGTCAATCAGAAGGCAAGTTCGTCCGCAAAGTATGTGCTCAATTTAGATGGAACTCGTGGATGGACCCTATTATAAGAAACAAGCCAGCCTCCAATCAAAGCTTCTATTTAGCAAAATTTTGAAGCAATTCTTTTATGTGCTTATAGCAACAAACCTTTTCCGTAGAACCCCAGCTCTTGTATGGTTGTCAACTCTTGTATGGTTGTCAACTCTTATATTTAGTCATCTAGGAATTCATGAAAATTTCCGTGTGATACACTTGGTTTGAGTAACTTAAATCATAGAACCGGTCATTCACCGATATTTCAGAAATGCCCTAGCCTACTTATCCATAAATATCAGTTCATAGCAGTCAAAGATCAGGTTCAGTTGTTCAAAAGTGTACAGATTTCAGTTGATTAGCTGATTATGTATAGAATATCAAACGATATCTGAAAGAATTGTCAACATAACAAACGACGGCCACAGGCCGGAGTTTGTTATTGGATAATGCTTGAAAATATCGTATGATATCTATCATAACGCATAGTTTCACCTGTAATTCGGAGTGTAATATCTAATAGTTTCAGTTTGTTGTGTACATAATACACGGAATATATCAGGCAATAACCATATACTTCTAAAAGCGATTACCAGAGGGAGCGCTAGATCGATATTAGCAGCCACCATTTAACGTTTTTCTTTTATATTTCATATTTTTTACTTCGACTTCTTATTATTTTGTTTATCTGCATTAATATTGTTCTTTCAATCTATTTGCATTACAAGTATCACATTGTTAATGTGATATCAAATAAATGTTTATTCTAAAAGCTACACTGTAATCTGGCACCTCCTAAAGCAGATGAAATCTGCATCCTAAAGCGCCACACACTAAAATTTCAGAAGGCTAAGTTGAATTAGTAGGCTAGCATACTGAAGAGAACAATAACCCTTAGACGTAAGCATCTGCATAGAGGAGAGCGTGAGTCACTGCTTGGCAGACAGCAGGAACGCTGTCGCATAACAATAGCTGCTATTGAGGACATCATAAGTTCACGTTGCTGTATGTACGTGAATCATTCTCCGCTTCATCTCTCCGAGGCTATGTAGCTGGCTTTGACTTCGAGTGGCAAGTTGACTTTCTGTCAGTGATATTGCAATTAAATTGTTTAGTGAAATTATCTGTTGAAGTTGTGCAGTTGTAAATTGCAAATATATGGGTATCATGATGTCATGCCAGGAGACTACATCTTTCCCATTAACGTCGATCGAAATACTGGATAAATGGAAAAGAAATTTAATAAGGCCAATTAAATTTTGGCCAAATTAATTTTGGCCAAATGGCCAAAAATCTGCATTCTACATTTTCTCGTGATCGTCAATCGTGACAGATATACTGATCAATCTGGTTCATCAACCAACGGCAGCTCTGAAAAATGAGGTGAGTTTCCTGTTGCTCTCGTTAGCCTATTCGAAAGAGTTGTAATGCATGCATGCTGTATAGCACTAATGTAAATCGAGTCTGCGACTTCTGTAGTTAAAATGACACTTTTCATAACGGGACTTAATTACTTTTTGCGGATAATGGAAATTATAAATTTCAAAAAGCTGTAAATTTTCGAAGTAGGCATACATTGTATTTGTCAATTTCATGCATTCATTCGCGTTATCTGTGCTCGGTGAAGCCTCTGAGAAGCAAATGCGCACATTCAATGCAAAGTTCTAAATGCTTTGATGTACACATGTATCATTTATGTGTGGTCAATTATATTCAGAATATTCGAAAATTCGTTTATCTCAATGAATTTTAATAGAAATACAACAATCAATTTTGTACTTAGTTTATTGGAGGCACACATTAGTTGAATGTAACCTGCTAATGTAACCATTTATCACCAACTGTCATGATAATCTATAGTCAGATAATAGTATAGACATCGAAAAAATGCAGTAGACGACACAGAAGGACATTCGTTTCCATTATGTAGTAGAAGTCTTTCTTTTAAACGTTTTTATCTAATCTATTAAAATTCTGCTGCCATATAGTTGTGAACTCGCTTAATAAATATTCATCAAAATATATGAAATTCCGGATGTTGAACTATGGGCCAACAGACTACTGACAAATTAAAACTTCTATACTTCTGTATAAAATCTTCTGCCAGTAAATATCCTTCTTGTCAGTATTCAAATATCCGCGGTTTTTCTACAATGTCCAGACTCTATTGGATACAAACGTATTTTTAATGTACGGCGTTGAGTGTTCCACTTCTATAAATATTCAGTCCATCCTGTTGGCTACTTTTAAAAGTAAATCCATTTTAGCAATTAAAGTATCTTTCATACTCTATTCATATCAGTCATTACTATTAAGTTCTCAACGTAGCATGATATCAAGGCAAAAATAGACTCCAGCACAAATAGGAAAGACTAAACAGTCATTAACACAAAAAGAAGATTAATTAATTAATAAAGAATGTTTCTATTCTGTAAAAATACATGATAAGGTAATTCTGATAGCAAGAAAATGTCCGCCTATTGAATGGAACTTTTTTATTCTTTTTCATAAAATCATCTCATGATCTTTTCATTTTTTAATTTTTATAAATTTTCTGACGACGATCTATATAAGCCATGCCAGTTATTATTTTTGAAGTCAACTTAGCTCATGCATGTTTGGTAGAAACATATAAGAAACATATGCAGTATTGCATTAGAACTTTCAAACGAAAGTTAGTACTTGTGAATATTGATTATTAGCATAATATTTGCTATTTTTTGGAGATATGAAGCTCGTAAATTTCCATAATCTGTAGAACATCGAATAACTAAGAAAGGAGCCAATTTTCTGCAACAAGAGGTTTCAATCATTTTATCAAAGTACATGTGTATGTATTCAATTCAGCATTGATAAATTATATTATCTAGGCGTATATCAAAATAGATAGCGTAATAAAAGTAATTAAAAAAGTACGATATGCTCTATGTATGCATGATTATCAGAAATTCTATTATTTTCAATTATCTGTCAAATCAAAAACTTCGAATTTTTGAAGAAATCATAATTTGTTCAGCCTGCTGCATGTAACATGTAGATCTGACGTCCTTGTATCTTAAAGTTAATTATTTTCTTCTTGATTTCACTCCATAGTTCCTAACTAAAATTCCTTTTTCTTTTCAGCAATCATTTCGACTGGAATATCAGTGAATACTAATATATGGTGTCCAAATATTATATATGTGCTTTGACGGATGCAGCATCTATGCCACCACGGTACATGTAGTCTTGTTTCTAACATAATCTCCAAAGCAATCGACAGTATTTGGCCACCACAGAGACTGCTGGCAGGACTTCTTCGTGTGCGTCACATCTTCACCAAGATCAGTGCACAGATCTGTGAATTTTTTGGTGTCATAAATTACTTTGAATTCTTTAGTTTCCATCTTTCTAAAATAATTCCTTAATGATTTCCATGATGTTTTAGAGCTGCAATATCTGTTAGTTTAGATCGTAATTTACTTGAACAATAATAGAGATTGATTTGCATATCTAGAGCACTTAATTGTTATTCGATATTCGCATCTTGAGAGAATCTATTTGTTACTTTATCTCTATTACAACTGTTGATCTCCGATTTCACACATGCTTTTACACATAATTCTGTAATAAATATCCTGCATGTTTCTGACATTTTTTACTGTTCCGACACTATATTATGTAGCATTTGTATTTTTTCACCGAAAATTGCGTGGTCAGGCCAAAATTTTCATTGTACATTTATACATGAGATTTCGTTGCATCTGTTACATAAATAGACCTGTGATTGTATTCATTTTGGTACTGGGTGTCAATTTTATAAATTTCAAGTGAATTTCAGTAAAGTTTGTTTTATGTATTCGAATTGTACAACACTAATGTCATGTTCTCTTGCATTACAGTACTACAGGGGTCAAAGGGTTCTTATTTCTTTAGTTTCTTTATTTGTAAAGCAAGAAATAAATATTGAATGAATATAATGAGAGCTTTGTCTGCAATAAATCTCAATGCGTAACCCGTCTATTGCTGAATAAAGATAGTAGTGTGCATTGTCATATGGGAAAAGTAGAATATGGCATTGAAAAAATGTTTTAGGAGGTGAGAGGCTAGCCTTCTAAAAGGCGCATGCTTTAGGATTTTTTTATTAGTTACGAATAGTGTCTTGCTTTAGGAGGTGATTCATCTCGCTTTAGGAGGTGCTGGTTTACAGTGTACAGAAATCCATGCCTAAGTCCATGGAAATATCCAAATCCATTCATTTCCGCATGATAAGTCATTTAGCGCATGAAGACGACGTGAATTTCCATCAATTCTGTTTATAGCCTACCGCTACATCAATGGTGTCAAATTGTTGTTTTCTGACTTAGTACTCAGATCCCAATGACGGACATGGAAAGCAAGAAAGTTTTGAATCTCGACATTCTTGAAATATAGCATGATATGTTATCATAAGATAGCATGACTCAAGCTTGATAAAATGTATTTATAAATGGTTCAATGGTCCGTCTAATTCTGATGGCAAGTTTGTCGACTAAAAATTGTGCATTTTACGACTTCCTCTCTGAAGAAGAATGAGTGAACTTATAGCAGCATTATGAATCAAACATGGCCTTCGGGATTGCTCAATGATTGAAGAGAATTCTGCGCCATTAAATCAATACACAAGACAGTAAATCGTGAAATATTGCTGTTTCAGGTTATGGAGCATTACATACCACCAAGCAAGTTCCGTACAGGGTATCAACACCATGGACAGTGGCAGATTACAGTATGTGCTCAATTTAGATGGAACTCGTGGATGGACCCTATTATAAGAAACAAGCCAGCCTCCAATCAAAGCTTCTATTTAGCAAAATTTTGAAGCAATTCTTTTATGTGCTTATAGCAACAAACCTTTTCCGTAGAACCCCAGCTCTTGTATGGTTGTCAACTCTTATATTTAGTCATCTAGGAATTCATGAAAATTTCCGTGTGATAATTTTTTCTTAAACCATAGTGAAGAGGGAGTTATCTGTAATACGGGATATAAAACTATGGTTATCTCGCGCTTCCGGGATATATTTTAAGCACTTTAACACCATAGCACTAAAATGTCTATGATATACGAGTTATGCCATAGAACGTAAAAATATCAAAATACATCAGAAAAATGTAGATGCGTAACATCGAAACTCAACTCCAGTAAAATGTATACGGTAAGTCAATTGTTACTTTCTATAATGACATTACAACCATTGTTAAAATTGAAAGTTATGTTTGGTCTCATTGCAGTTGATGCATTCGTTGTTGATACGCTTGCCATTTCATAAATTTTCTTACTATGTAAAATAGCTAAAATTCTTTCTGTCGCTTCGAATTGGTCAATTGTCAACTCAGTGTGCTCACTTCCACCTCTTAAAGCGAAATGTATTCCATTTAGGTAGAACAGCGTCTTGATTAGCTGCGAAGGACTTTCATCTCCGAAAACAGAAGTCCACATCTTCTTTTCTTCCTCTTCTGAAATGATTTCTGCGTGTTTGCGCTGCAGCCCTACACCATTTCTCGTAGCGATCTTCATCAGTAGTAACAAAAGGTCCATAATAAACACAGCGCGCCCTCCCTCCCCCCCCTCTGGAACGACACAGGTTGTAGTCTGTCGTGGTGTGCCGGCCAGGTTGGTTCACGTTCACAACATGTTCGCTGACTCCCCCCCCCCCTCTGCAACGACAGAGTGTGAGACTCGAGTGAGTTGGTCCGACCGCCTGGCTGACTTGGGCGACCGTCCAGGTTGACGTGGGCGACCGTCTAGGTTGACGTGGGCGACCGTCTAGGTTGACGTGGGCGACCGTCTAGGTTGTCGTGGATGGTGAAATGGCTGCCAGATTCGGATTCAGCGTAAAATTCTGCATCTGTGGTGTGATTTCCAGCTCAGCTGGCGAGAAAAAATTTTTCATCAAAATTTTAACAGAGTTAAAATTTGGGACGTTTTGGTGTGTAGCGCCCAAACGAAGCATCGGATGAGAAAACGGAGGGCAGATTCGGATTCAGCGTGAAATTCTGCATCGGTAGGGTGAGTTTCAAGTCAATCGGAGAGAAAAATTTTTCGCTGACGTCCCCCCCCTCTGGACAGCTTGCTTCGATTTTGGCTTCCAGTGGACGGATTTTGTCGTGCGATAGCTCGTTTGAAAGCTAAGAGTGAGACAAATTCAGTGAAAGAATCGGCTTGTTCCTATCTGTCTTCGTTTAGGTGTGAGACGCCATTTAAGATTTTGGGACATTGGCAAAAAACGACAGAGTTAGAATTTGGGACGTTTTGGGCTCTAGCTTCAAAACGAAGCATCGGATTGGAAAACGGATTTCAGATTTGGAATCAGCGTGAAATTCTCTATCTGTATGGTGAGTTTCAAGTCAATCGGAGAGAAAAAATTTTCAACATTTTTCGAAAAAACGACAGAGTTAGAATTTTTGCGATGGCTGCCTACTGTAGAGCCAAAACGAAGCATCGGATGGGAAAACGGAGGCCAGATTCGGATTCAGCGTCAAATTCTACATGGAAATGGTGTATTTCCAGCTCAATGGGAGAGAAAAAATTTTCACTGACGTCCCCCCCCCTCTGGACAGCTTGCTTCGATTTTGGCTTCCAGTGGACGGATTTTGTCGTGCGATAGCTCGTTTGAAAGCTAAGAGTGAGACAAATTCAGTGAAAGAATCGGCTTGTTCCTATCTGTCTTCGTTTAGATGTGAGACGCCATTTAAGATTTTGGGACATTGGCAAAAAACGACAGAGTTAGAATTTGGGACGTTTTGGGCTCTAGCTACAAAACGAAGCATCGGATTGGAAAACGGATTTCAGATTTGGAATCAGCGTGAAATTCTCTATCTGTATGGTGAGTTTCAAGTCAATCGGAGAGAAAAAATTTTCAACATTTTTCGAAAAAACGACAGAGTTAGAATTTTTGCGATGGCTGCCTACTGTAGAGCCAAAACGAAGCATCGGATGGGAAAACGGAGGCCAGATTCGGATTCAGCGTCAAATTCTACATGGAAATGGTGTATTTCCAGCTCAATGGGAGAGAAAAAATTTTCACTGACGTCCCCCCCCCTCTGGACAGCTTGCTTCGATTTTGGCTTCCAGTGGACGGATTTTGTCGTGCGATAGCTCGTTTGAAAGCTAAGAGTGAGACAAATTCAGTGAAAGAATCGGCTTGTTCCTATCTGTCTTCGTTTAGATGTGAGACGCCATTTAAGATTTTGGGACATTGGCAAAAAACGACAGAGTTAGAATTTGGGACGTTTTGGGCTCTAGCTACAAAACGAAGCATCGGATTGGAAAACGGATTTCAGATTTGGAATCAGCGTGAAATTCTCTATCTGTATGGTGAGTTTCAAGTCAATCGGAGAGAAAAAATTTTCAACATAGATTCGGATTCAGCGTCAAATTCTACATGGAAATGGTGTATTTCCAGCTCAATGGGAGAGAAAAAATTTTCACTGACGTCCCCCCCCCTCTGGACAGCTTGCTTCGATTTTGGCTTCCAGTAGACGGATTTTGTCGTGCGATAGCTCGTTTGAAAGCTAAGAGTGAGACAAATTCAGTGAAAGAATCGGCTTGTTCCTATCTGTCTTCGTTTAGATGTGAGACGCCATTTAAGATTTTGGGACATTGGCAAAAAACGACAGAGTTAGAATTTGGGACGTTTTGGGCTCTAGCTTCAAAACGAAGCATCGGATTGGAAAACGGATTTCAGATTTGGAATCAGCGTGAAATTCTCTATCTGTATGGTGAGTTTCAAGTCAATCGGAGAGAAAAAATTTTCAACATTTTTCGAAAAAACGACAGAGTTAGAATTTTTGCGATGGCTGCCTACTGTAGAGCCAAAACGAAGCATCGGATGGGAAAACGGAGGCCAGATTCGGATTCAGCGTCAAATTCTACATGGAAATGGTGTATTTCCAGCTCAATGGGAGAGAAAAAATTTTCACTGACGTCCCCCCCTCTGGACAGCTTGCTTCGATTTTGGCTTCCAGTGGACGGATTTTGTCGTGCGATAGCTCGTTTGAAAGCTAAGAGTGAGACAAATTCAGTGAAAGAATCGGCTTGTTCCTATCTGTCTTCGTTTAGATGTGAGACGCCATTTAAGATTTTGGGACATTGGCGAAAAACGACAGAGTTAGAATTTGGGACGTTTTGGGCTCTAGCTACAAAACGAAGCATCGGATTGGAAAACGGATTTCAGATTTGGAATCAGCGTGAAATTCTCTATCTGTATGGTGAGTTTCAAGTCAATCGGAGAGAAAAAATTTTCAACATTTTTCGAAAAAACGACAGAGTTAGAATTTTTGCGATGGCTGCCTACTGTAGAGCCAAAACGAAGCATCGGATGGGAAAACGGAGGCCAGATTCGGATTCAGCGTCAAATTCTACATGGAAATGGTATATTTCCAGCTCAATGGGAGAGAAAAAATTTTCACTGACGTCCCCCCCCCTCTGGACAGCTTGCTTCGATTTTGGCTTCCAGTGGACGGATTTTGTCGTGCGATAGCTCATTTGAAAGCTAAGAGTGAGACAAATTCAGTGAAAGAATCGGCTTGTTCCTATCTGTCTTCATTCAAAAGTTAGAGCGGTTACAAGATTTTAGCTCGGAGCTCGCTTACCTGAAAAAATCCTAAGTGTCAGAGTGACTTTGTATGGGTAAAATTTTGAAAATTTTCCAAAGTGTAGAATTTCGACCTGGGACCGTCACCAAAACATTTTTCATCAAATTTTGAAATTTCACTGACGTCCCCCCCCCTCTGGACAGCTTGCTTCGATTTTGGCTTCCAGTGGACGGATTTTGTCGTGCGATAGCTCGTTTGAAAGCTAAGAGTGAGACAAATTCAGTGAAAGAATCGGCTTGTTCCTATCTGTCTTCGTTTAGATGTGAGACGCCATTTAAGATTTTGGGACATTGGCAAAAAACGACAGAGTTAGAATTTGGGACGTTTTGGGCTCTAGCTTCAAAACGAAGCATCGGATTGGAAAACGGATTTCAGATTTGGAATCAGCGTGAAATTCTCTATCTGTATGGTGAGTTTCAAGTCAATCGGAGAGAAAAAATTTTCAACATAGATTCGGATTCAGCGTCAAATTCTACATGGAAATGGTGTATTTCCAGCTCAATGGGAGAGAAAAAATTTTCACTGACGTCCCCCCCCCTCTGGACAGCTTGCTTCGATTTTGGCTTCCAGTGGACGGATTTTGTCGTGCGATAGCTCGTTTGAAAGCTAAGAGTGAGACAAATTCAGTGAAAGAATCGGCTTGTTCCTATCTGTCTTCGTTTAGATGTGAGACGCCATTTAAGATTTTGGGACATTGGCAAAAAACGACAGAGTTAGAATTTGGGACGTTTTGGGCTCTAGCTACAAAACGAAGCATCGGATTGGAAAACGGATTTCAGATTTGGAATCAGCGTGAAATTCTCTATCTGTATGGTGAGTTTCAAGTCAATCGGAGAGAAAAAATTTTCAACATTTTTCGAAAAAACGACAGAGTTAGAATTTTTGCGATGGCTGCCTACTGTAGAGCCAAAACGAAGCATCGGATGGGAAAACGGAGGCCAGATTCGGATTCAGCGTCAAATTCTACATGGAAATGGTGTATTTCCAGCTCAATGGGAGAGAAAAAATTTTCACTGACGTCCCCCCCCTCTGGACAGCTTGCTTCGATTTTGGCTTCCAGTGGACGGATTTTGTCGTGCGATAGCTCGTTTGAAAGCTAAGAGTGAGACAAATTCAGTGAAAGAATCGGCTTGTTCCTATCTGTCTTCGTTTAGATGTGAGACGCCATTTAAGATTTTGGGACATTGGCAAAAAACGACAGAGTTAGAATTTGGGACGTTTTGGGCTCTAGCTACAAAACGAAGCATCGGATTGGAAAACGGATTTCAGATTTGGAATCAGCGTGAAATTCTCTATCTGTATGGTGAGTTTCAAGTCAATCGGAGAGAAAAAATTTTCAACATTTTTCGAAAAAACGACAGAGTTAGAATTTTTGCGATGGCTGCCTACTGTAGAGCCAAAACGAAGCATCGGATGGGAAAACGGAGGCCAGATTCGGATTCAGCGTCAAATTCTACATGGAAATGGTATATTTCCAGCTCAATGGGAGAGAAAAAATTTTCACTGACGTCCCCCCCCCTCTGGACAGCTTGCTTCGATTTTGGCTTCCAGTGGACGGATTTTGTCGTGCGATAGCTCATTTGAAAGCTAAGAGTGAGACAAATTCAGTGAAAGAATCGGCTTGTTCCTATCTGTCTTCATTCAAAAGTTAGAGCGGTTACAAGATTTTAGCTCGGAGCTCGCTTACCTGAAAAAATCCTAAGTGTCAGAGTGACTTTGTATGGGTAAAATTTTGAAAATTTTCCAAAGTGTAGAATTTCGACCTGGGACCGTCACCAAAACATTTTTCATCAAATTTTGAAATTTCACTGACGTCCCCCCCCCTCTGGACAGCTTGCTTCGATTTTGGCTTCCAGTGGACGGATTTTGTCGTGCGATAGCTCGTTTGAAAGCTAAGAGTGAGACAAATTCAGTGAAAGAATCGGCTTGTTCCTATCTGTCTTCGTTTAGATGTGAGACGCCATTTAAGATTTTGGGACATTGGCAAAAAACGACAGAGTTAGAATTTGGGACGTTTTGGGCTCTAGCTTCAAAACGAAGCATCGGATTGGAAAACGGATTTCAGATTTGGAATCAGCGTGAAATTCTCTATCTGTATGGTGAGTTTCAAGTCAATCGGAGAGAAAAAATTTTCAACATAGATTCGGATTCAGCGTCAAATTCTACATGGAAATGGTGTATTTCCAGCTCAATGGGAGAGAAAAAATTTTCACTGACGTCCCCCCCCTCTGGACAGCTTGCTTCGATTTTGGCTTCCAGTGGACGGATTTTGTCGTGCGATAGCTCGTTTGAAAGCTAAGAGTGAGACAAATTCAGTGAAAGAATCGGCTTGTTCCTATCTGTCTTCGTTTAGATGTGAGACGCCATTTAAGATTTTGGGACATTGGCAAAAAACGACAGAGTTAGAATTTGGGACGTTTTGGGCTCTAGCTACAAAACGAAGCATCGGATTGGAAAACGGATTTCAGATTTGGAATCAGCGTGAAATTCTCTATCTGTATGGTGAGTTTCAAGTCAATCGGAGAGAAAAAATTTTCAACATTTTTCGAAAAAACGACAGAGTTAGAATTTTTGCGATGGCTGCCTACTGTAGAGCCAAAACGAAGCATCGGATGGGAAAACGGAGGCCAGATTCGGATTCAGCGTCAAATTCTACATGGAAATGGTATATTTCCAGCTCAATGGGAGAGAAAAAATTTTCACTGACGTCCCCCCCCCTCTGGACAGCTTGCTTCGATTTTGGCTTCCAGTGGACGGATTTTGTCGTGCGATAGCTCATTTGAAAGCTAAGAGTGAGACAAATTCAGTGAAAGAATCGGCTTGTTCCTATCTGTCTTCATTCAAAAGTTAGAGCGGTTACAAGATTTTAGCTCGGAGCTCGCTTACCTGAAAAAATCCTAAGTGTCAGAGTGACTTTGTATGGGTAAAATTTTGAAAATTTTCCAAAGTGTAGAATTTCGACCTGGGACCGTCACCAAAACATTTTTCATCAAATTTTGAAATTTCACTGACGTCCCCCCCCCTCTGGACAGCTTGCTTCGATTTTGGCTTCCAGTGGACGGATTTTGTCGTGCGATAGCTCGTTTGAAAGATAAGAGTGAGACAAATTCAGTGAAAGAATCGGCTTGTTCCTATCTGTCTTCGTTCAAAAGTTAGAGCGGTTACAAGATTTTAGGTCGGAGCTCGCTTACCTGAAAAAATCCTAAGTGTCAGAGTGACTTTGTATGGGAAAAATTTTGAAAATTTTCCAAAGTGTAGAATTTCGACCTGGGACCGTCACCAAAACATTTTTCATCAAATTTTGAAATTTCACTGACGTCCCTCCCCCTCTGGACAGCTTGCTTCGATTTTGGCTTCCAGTGGACGGATTTTGTCGTGCGATAGCTCGTTTGAAAGCTAAGAGTGAGACAAATTCAGTGAAAGAATCGGCTTGTTCCTATCTGTCTTCATTTAGATGTGAGACGCCATTTAAGATTTTGGGACATTGGCAAAAACGACAGAGTTAGAATTTGGGACGTTTTAGGCTCCAGCTTCAAAACGAAGCATCGGATTGGAAAACGGATTTCAGATTTGGAATCAGCGTCAAATTCTTTATCTGTATGGTGAGTTTCATGTCAATCGGAGAGTTTCAAGTCAATCGGCGAGAAAAATTTTCAACATTTTTCGGAAAAACGAGTTAGAATTTTTGCGATGGCTGCCTACTGTAGAGCCAAAACGAAGCATCGGATGGGAAAACGGAGGCCAGATTCGGATTCAGCGTCAAATTCTACATGGAAATGGTGTATTTCCAGCTCAATCGGAGCACTAGAACCGGAGATAGACGGGATTTTTAGTGTTTGGATGATGGGTATTACGTCATCAGCTGATCGCCACACACTATATAAGCTGGGAACCGACGGAGACTTGTCATTTAGAGGAGAACGATTGTCAGAGGTAGGTCGTCTCTCTGAGCTCCGATGATAGCTTCGGACATTCCAAATTCCAAGTTTCTGTAAGAAACCGACTTAGAAAATTTCATTGCTGATATCAGCTAAGCCGTCAGACTTAGAGGTTCGCCAGGAGATGGCCTTCGTCTCCAGGCCATAAAAGACTCCAAAACTTTAAAGGCTCGTAACTTTGCTTCTACAAGTCCGTTTGACTTGATTCAAAAAAGGTTCGGTCGCTATTGACCTGCCCTAAGTGATGGACTACTTATAAAATTTCATAAGTAGTGCTAAAAAGTTGAAAAATTTAAATTCACTAGTTTTGGAGGTTTTCTGGGGTTTTCGACCCTGCTGAAGTCAATGAAAGCATTTTTAATGATGTCTGAGCCAGTCTTCTCATGGTATAAGCGGCTTTTCACTGAAAGCGAGCAAGACACGGAGAGTTTTGCTGTAATATTCCACTGACAGGGTGTTCCTTCGGGACGGCGGACGATGCCGTAGTGATAAGTGTGGCAAGGGAATGTGTCATATTTAAGACCGTAACCGCTGGGACAACTCATGTCTCATGTTGGGCATTTGACACAGCTCTCAACGTAGCACTTTGAACGCCAATCGGTTGAGTCTTAGCTATCTTGTCATGGGTGGCCTCTAAACATCTCCATTGCAAAACGCTGGTGAATCAAGCTCTCTACGGCTTGCTATCAAGCAGATCAAAGCAATAACTTGGGATGTTTCCTCAAGGTTTTCAAGTATGCTGAGTTCAAATCTGCTATCAGATTTCAAATTTAACTAAGACTAAGGCAGCTTTGAGGGGTTAGATCCCAGCTACTGTTCACTACCTTTGACTCGGCGTTGCTGTTACCACTTTGGGGCAGTGACAATGATGTCTTCAGCTGTAAAGAGCGGGTATCGGGGAAGATCTCTCACTTCCCTAGTGATCAGTACAAGGCCTTCGGGCTGTCGACGGGATCTAGTGCCACTCACTACACTCAAATCTATCATTCCTCACTAAGTGTAAATTACTGACTATACATTTGTCCTGCTATCAGGTTATTTTTGACTTGCTATCTAGTTGAATAGTCTCTTGCTATCAAGAGATTCACTTCTACTCATAAAGCACATCATCGCTGTAATACCTCCTTTGCTCGAGCGTTCCTTCGGGACGGCGGGTACTGCCGTAGAGGGATGTGTTGCACGGGTTGTTCGTCGTTTGTTAGACCGAAACCTCTGAGCCGTTGCTCATGTTGGGCGTTCGACTTCATACTCAACGTGACGCTTTCTCTCGCCAGGTCAGAGTACTTCAGCCATTCGACAAAGGTTAGTCTTTATGATATGGAGTAGAGTGAAATGTAATTCATTAGATGTCCCTTCAATGATTGCTCCCATGATAAACGTTGATGAGACAAATGAAATGATTCTCATCTTCCCTTTTCAATGATTGAAATCTACTAACACACTACCACCGTATAATCGTCCACTATGGGGCAAGACATGATAGAGCCTCCACGCGGTTTGCCCTGGGCAGTCTTTAGACTGGCGAATACTATCATTAAGTTGAATCTGTTATCAGTCAACTTGAACGTTGCAAATGAAGTTCGGTGTAATACTTCCTTTCGACGGGTGTTCCTGTAAAGGGCGGCGGTGAAACCCGTAGCTATGTATACCGCAGGGGACATTCGGCAATGGTCAATCTTGTTAAACCTCTCTGCGTCATGTTTGCAAGTGATTGCCTCTGTCTCAACGTAGTATGCATTCGCGCCAGGGCGACATTTAGCCAACTGTCGAAGGTTGCCTAAAACTTTCCATTGCATACGTTATGAGAACCATGAGTTCTACCTGTCTCTATCAATGAGACGAATTGATGAATGGAATGAAATGGGAGGACACTCACGCGCCACACGCAACATAACACACTTCTCTCTTTCGTAGTCTAACAAGCTCTTTACACATGGATCGCAGTCGATTGCTATCCCTGTATCAGAAGTGTAAGCTATCTTAATTTTATTTGACACTATTTCATCTACCATCATCACCCATATGAAGTGTCATAAGATTTACAAGTTAGAAATAAAGTTTCAATAGTGTATGCGTTAGAAATAAAGGTGTTTGTAAAAATAAGATCGCAAGATTTACTAGTTTACAAGTTAGACTAAGTGTAAATTAAAAATAAAATTATAACTGTTTCAAGAGTTTACAAGTTAGAAATTAAGTTTTAGCTGTTTGTATATCAAAATAAAGTTTCAAGAGTTTACAAGTTAGAAATAAAGTTTCAATAGTGTATATGTTAGAAATAAAGGTGTAACTGTTTGTAAAAATAAGATCGCAAGATTTACTAGTTTACAAGTTAGACTAAGTGTAAATTAAAAATAAATTATAACTGTTCACGTGTTAAAGCGTTGATGCAACGATGAACAATTAATAAGCTGAAAAGTTTTAGATTCACTTTAACATTATCATATGTTTACAGATAGAAATGTATTACAGCAAAGCTACTTCATGAGTTAGTTTGCCAGGAGTGTATCATCTCAAACTTTTACTCCGACTGTGGAACATT
The DNA here is from genome assembly GCA_907163375.1 of Prostheceraeus crozeri. NCBI lineage: Eukaryota > Metazoa > Platyhelminthes > Polycladida > Euryleptidae > Prostheceraeus > Prostheceraeus crozeri. The sequence continues at coordinate 39,395 of CAJQUW010013004.1, forward strand.
GATTCCAATGATGAAGATTTAAATAGTTAGATTCGATGGCGAACAAGATTTACTAGTTTACAAGTTGGACAAAGTGTTCTACTATTTGTAAATGAAAGATATCATTTCAACAGTTTACCAGTTAGAAATAAAGTTTCAACAGTCTACAAGTTAAAAATAAAATTATAACTGTTTCAAGAGTTTACAAGTTAGAAATTAATTTTTAATGGTGTATACGTTAGAAAATAAAGTTTCAGCTGTTTGTATATCAAAATGAAGTTTCAAGAGTTTACAAGTTAGAAATAAAATGAAGGTTCACCAGTTTACAAGTTAAGAATAAAGTTCTATCTGCTTGTATGTTAGAAATAAAACAAAGTTTCAACCGTTAACAAGTTAAAAATAAAGTTTCAACCGTTTACAAGTTAAAAATAAAGTTTCAATAGTTTACAAGTTAAGAATGAAGTTTCAATAGTGTGTGTATCAAGTGATTGCCTCTGTCTCAACGTAGTATGCATTCGCGCCAGGGCGACATTTAGCCAACTGTCGAAGGTTGCCTAAAACTTTCCATTGCTACGTTATGAGAACCATGAGTTCTACCTGTCTCTATCAATGAGACGAATTGATGAATGGAATGAAATGGGGAGGGACACTCACGCGCCACACGCAACATAACACACTTCTCTCTTTCCGTAGTCTAACAGAGCTCTCTTTACACAATGGATCGCAGTCAGATGCTATCCCTGTATCAGAAGTGTAAGCTATCTTAATTTGTGTGTGTTGACACTATTGATCAGCTATCATCATCGTCCATATGAAATGTTTTTAAGATGTTAAACAGAGTTAGAAATAAATGTTTTCAATAGTGTATTGCGTTAGAAATTAAGGTGATAACTGCGCTTGTAAAAAATAAGATCGCAGAGATTTACATAGTTTACGCAAGTTAGGACTCTATGTGTAAATTAAGAAAATAAAAAATTATAAACTGTGCGTTGTCAAGAGTTTGCAAGTTCAGAAAAGAAAATTAAGTTTTTGCGGTTTTGGTATATCAAAATAAATTTCAAGAGTTT